>QEPC01011131.1:6464321-6492363 GCA_003113815.1 Sphenodon punctatus
GCTCCATCCCACCACGTTCACCAGCCGCTTTTCCCCCTTTAAATCTCCCTCCGGTGAGTGTGTTGATGCCGGTTGCCTGGCAGCGACGTTGCGCTCATTGCCCACTCCTGGGGATGATTTCCTTTGATCCCGGGTGGCGGCTGGCATCCAGACGTGACTTTTGGTTGATCACGGGTGGGGATATCGTTCACCACGCGTCCACGGGAATTGGTTCGGCTAGCCTGGGAAGCGTGGTTGAAATTGGCCGCAAGCGGGTGTTCAGCGTGGTGAACATCTGGTGGCCGCCGAACAGACGTTCAGGGCACCTTGGCCCCGCTGCGGGGTTCACCGTGGTTCACTGTGGTTCAGCGTGATCTCGTCACATCTGAAATCACCCTATGTGAAACATGTAACACATAATGCCCTCCATTGGGGGCACATAACTCCCAAGCTCCATCAGATTTGAGTAAGAAACACAAAAGTTATAGCCAGAAATACATTTTTCAGTTTTTTCTCTTTATTTCAAAAACAAAATGTCATTTTTTTTCTATTTTTGTTATTATTTGACTTTTTCTTTGTTGCAAAAATCATGAGCAGAAGGCAGGCTGAGGCAGGGTATAACACCTAAATCTATCTAATCTAATCCAAATAAATGAAACTATGGAGGTAAATGTGTGGAAATGGGTGAAATAGGATGAGGATGTCAATGGATTTGGTGGAACACAAACTTCTGGGAGAAGGAGAGTTCTGAAAACGCCTGCTGACAGGAGGATCAGTAGTTAGCTCAGAACGATATGGAAGGGGGAGGAGGGCAATTACTTTTGTTACTTGCTGCACTTTCCTTACCAGACAAAACTTTTGATTTACAAAAAGACTTGGCTTATTATTCTCAGCAGAATGTTAACATTTTGAGGATAGTCTGAAAAATGTACAGGGAGGAAATTATGGAAATTATGAAGCAAACAGTTTTGGTAGAGGGGTAAAAAGACCAACTCAGTTTGTAACCTTGAGCTTTGATTCCTTTCATTATTTAATGCTGGCTTCTGTCAGCATGGCCATATATAGATTTATGTTTTTACTGACTATGACCATAGCTCTTTCCCCTCCAGACAACTATGATGATTAATAGATGTCTGTCAAACAAAGAGGTTTTCATTGTCTGTTATGTGGTTGTTTTTAATATAACACAAAGAAAATATTCAAATTTGGCATGTGTTGCTTAAACGCTAGTAAAATGCCACAACTCTTGAGGCCTACGTATGAATTATTTGTGGGGAGAAGTGATGCTATTTGCCTCTGTTAAAAAACAAAACCCAGGAAGGAAATATTTATTACAATTTTGCAAGCTATACAATAGAATACCCCATTGGCCACCCTACCACTGAAGAACAACAAACCAAGCCTATTGAGGATTACTATGAAAAAGAAGGCATACATTTATGCCCACAGTTTATTGAAGTGAACCTGGTGAAATGTCAAATTGCTACATTATTTCTAAATTCTTTGTGGGGTAAATGTACGCCTTTTTTACACGGATGGTGCAGCAGTGCCAATGGGTGGAGATGGGTGTGGATGGGTGGGTGAGCACACCCAACTAACACCTGGCAGCACCGAGCAGGAAGACATTTACACAGACAGCGATGTGGGGGGTTGTGGGAAGGAAAGGGGAGGGGCCCGTAAACATCCAGCACTCAAACAACGATCCCAGGAAACACCCGGCAAACACCCGTGCAAGTACATGGGTGGCTGGGACCGGGAATGGCGGGGAATCCCTACCTGGCACAGTGATAGCACAACATGGCCGACTGAGGGCAAATGAAGTCACGCAACGTGGCCCCGCCCCCCCAGCCACCAGGACCCATGCGGGCAGGGCGGGAGGGAGATTGGATGACAGCCACTACAAAGGAAACCGCTCCACACAACCCCGGCCCAGAGCCCAGACCGCCCGGCGCCAGGGCCCCCTCCCCTACACACACACACTCAGCATAGCCGCACATACAGAGCAGGCATCAGAAGCACACAGGGATGGGAACACAGCCTGGAGGGGGCAAAGAGGGGTGAAGGCACCCGCACAACACAGGCAGCACCCCCCCACACCCCACAGAGGCACCCGCACAAGGGGAGAGATCACAGCAAAGGACAACACAGACACACCAGGAAAGGAACGCACAAGCCTTTATTAACACTGGGAACCAACAACAGGGGGCAACAACCACAGGGCAGAGATGGGGCAACAGAAGGGGGGGAACAGCACCAGCAGAGGCAGGCCCAGGACAGAACCCTGGTCAATAGGGCCAGCGAACCCTCACCCAGCACCAGCGCTCGGCCTATGTGCAGTCCAGTCAATGCAGCTGGTCCAGGACATGCAGGAGGAGATCCAACAACTCCCCCTGCTCCAGGGTCCACTCCACACTCATTGCCTGAACTGTATGGGACAGAGGGAGAGGAGACAGCCATCAGAGCCCTCCCTGGGCACCCAGGAAGGAACAGAACCCCCCAAGGAGGAACATGGGCCCAGGGCCCAGCAAACAGGCAGCACACTCACGGATGCTATAGAACAGCCGCCCTGCTGCCCGCATGTCCCACACTGCCTGCTCCAGTTGCTGCACCATTGCTCCCAGGTGCAAGATCGCCAGCAGCATGACAACAGTAGCTGCAGGAGAAAAGGGACAGGGCCATGGGGACCAACCGCACCAACGGGCCCTGGGAGGGCTGGGGGCAGTGACACCAACAGGGGCCAACCCCACATGCTGACAGCCACCCCCACTCCCCGAGGAGCACCCCAGCCCCTGCATGAAGGGGGATTGGCCAGGCCACAGGCTGGGTCCACAGCAACCCCTACTCACACTCACCCAGTGCCCATGGTGCCATCGCCGATTCATCGCCGCCACCACAGATGGCCCGCACCAACGGGGTGAAAGCTGAGGGGAGCGGAGGAGAGCGGCAGGGCCACACCAATACACAGGCGAGGCCAGGGGGTGCCTGACTGACCTCCCACCACCAATAACACCCGTCGAGGGACCCCAGGCAGCAGCACCCAGCAGGGAAGCAGCCTGGGGAACATACACCTCACAGCCGGTGCCCACCCCAGAAGCCTGGAGCACCCCAGTATACACCAAGCCCCCCCGCACACAACCACACAGATGGGGGCAGGAGGGATACCAAAGAGGAAGGGGCACCCGGACACCACAGTACCAACAGAGGCAAGGCAGGACAGAACATCACAGAACAGACTTTTATTGGAGCCGGGGGAAAGCGGGCCCCCAGGCACAGAGAGGCAGAGCAGGGGGGTTCTGGGGTGCCCGCAGCTGGGCATGAGAGGCAGAACAGGAGGACACAGAAGCACCCATGCAGGGTGGGAAAGGACACCCAGCCAGCCCCATCAGGAAGGGGCAGCGGTCACACAGAGGGGCAATGGGGTCCAGGGACTCCAGGCAGCAGCCAGCAGCGGAACAGACGGCAGCGCACAGTCCACTAAGAGGCACCACGGGTCATCTGTGCACCATCCCGGGCACCAGGGTGGCAGCAAGCAGGTGGCAGCAAGGGGCAGATCATGGACGGTCCGGTGAGCACTCCCGGGGCAGTTACTCTGGCACCAGACCCTCCCAGGAGAACAGGCCCCTTCAGAAGCCTCGGGTGCGCATATGAGCATCCACCAGGTAATGTGGAAGGAGCGGATCCACACCTGCAGTCGCAGCCTGTACAGTTGGAAGGTCCCTCATCAATCGAAGGGTGGCAAGCTCCGCAGCAGTTGGGTCCCCGGTCCAGAGCGGGCCACCAACCTCGGGGGACAGCAAGCCCAGGTCCCACTGGAGGGCCTCCACATCAGATGGTGTGCATGGGATGCCGCGTGCATGCAGCAGGTTGCCGGTGTACAGGACAGCAACAGGGGGGCCCCCAGATAGCAAGGCAAGGCTGTAACCGGGTAGCTCCATCAGCAGGCGAGCCGCCGTTACCTCTGCAGCAGTCCATGGCACCACAATGGCAGGCGGGTGCCCCCAAGGAGGCTGGCACAGGGGGGCGATGGCAAGCTCAATGGAACAGGCTCGGCACACCAGGGCCCTGACCCAGTGACCCATTGTCCACATGTACCGCGGCAGGAGCCAGAAGCCATCACCTGCTGACAGGGAGTCACCCACCAACAGCTGCACGTCAGGGCTCAGCCAGAGGACCCCCAACAGCATGTCTGCACAGGGATACCACCCCTCCCTGACATCCCCGGCTGATGGCACCACAGAATGGCTGGCCATGGCAGCAGTGGGGCTCACTCCAGGGAAGCAACAGGCAGGAGACAGAGGGACGCTGCAACTGGGACATGCACACACTGAGCGGATACCCTCCCCCACATGCCAGAGATAGGCAGGCCCGCTGTGGACAGGGCACCGCAACCCACACACAAGACAGCAGTGATGCTGCACAGCTGCCGAGATAAGACAGGGGGCCACGGCCAGGCACTGCACCGGGACGTGGAGCTGAGCCAGGCACTGCATCCACAGCGGGCACTGCTGCAGCTTGCAAAGGCAGGGGGGATGCCTGTATGGTTGCGGAGGAAGGGGTCCCCAGGCGTGCACGCAATCCCACCCCCCATGTGGCCAGCTCACTCATGGGGATGCGCAGCCAGACCAGGCAACCACTTGCCACCCCAGCACACCCCCTGTCTGTAGGTCTGGGTCCCCCTTCCAAATGGCTGGGCCCTACCTGTTACCCGCATCCAGTCCTCTATTCCATGTGTGGCCCACTGGGTCCAGGGAATGGGTCCCATGGGTTGGCCGGTGGTGAGCACCCTCTTGCTGTCGGCCATGGGTTGCGCTGGCCCCGCATATACCCAACGGCCACCACAAGCCGGGTTGCATGAGCAGGTCCAGTGAACACCTGTTCCTGCCACCTCCCCTGCATAAGACATCACTGGTCTAGCTTCTGGCCCCGCCAGCTGGCCAGGGAGTGCACAGAGGCCCCTACCTGCTGGTGCCCCCCTGCATGTCGTACAACCCCCCAACCCCATGTCCCTGGACAGAGGAAGTGACATCAAGGTATAGGTACAACACCGTTATTGGAGGGGACATGTACAATGGAAGGGGGTGGGGGTCAATGTCTGGGGCGCCCTCTCCCCCTCTTGGCTGCACGTCCGGGGCTCACTGGTTGGCATGTCCTAGTTGCAGCTGACCGCAGGGCTCTCCGGGCTGATGGTCCAGCCTCCCTGTCATCCACTGGCCACTCCACACCAGCCTCTGCTGTTGGTCCCTGCTTGGAGGAGCAAGAATGGGTTAAAGGATCACCGTGTGCACTCACCTCTATCCGTTGTCAGAGCACGGGCATTTGGGTGACCCATAGGGGTCCGGGGAGCCCCCTACTCCCCACACAAGCATGACATGTGCCGTGGAGCATTCCCTGAAGGTAGCCCACTGGGACGGGCTGCCCATGGTATCACAGCACCTGCCCAGTCATGTACTGTGGCACCATGCAAGCACACATGCCCCTGGCAATGGCTGTCTCTCCCCATCCTGTTTTCTGCCTGCGCTCAGTGTGGGTTCCGCAATGTGTTCCCAACCGGGGTCCCACCTCGTGCAGTTCCCCGGATTCCCAATGCCACCCCCCTGGTGTTGCATCCCGCAACCCCCGGGGGCCCGGGGTTCTGCAGCCTTACCTGTAGGGGTGGAATGGCCACCATGGATGGTTGTGTGACCTGGGGTGCACGGTATTGGGGTGGGGGCATTGCCACCTGGTGGAGGGGTCAGGGTGGCATCAGAGGCGGATCCACGGGGGTGGGGGGTGGACAGGTGACACTGTGGATGAGGCCCGGATAGGGTTGCTGCTGGGGGAACCATGGGTGGCTGAGGTATGGGGGGGCACTGGCATCAGCAGGAAACTGCCATGGTGTTGGTTGGCTGCTGGCCCTCCTTCCGTGGCATTGCGTGGCTTGTCACGCTGGGGGTCATGCCTCAGGGTCTCCATGGCCTCCCACATGAGGTCCATGAGCCATGCGGCCAGACCCTCCAGCCTGTCACAGGCGCGCCACTGCTCACCTTGGAGGGCGTCAGCCTGGAGCCTGTCCCAGAGGTGCTCTGTGCGGAACCGGGCCAACATGGCAGCCAGAATCGCCTGGTTCCTGTCCCCCTCCCCCTGATGAGCTTGAGCTTGCGGGAGTGCACCTCAGCTAACCATTGTGATTCCACCAGCAGCTCCCCGTTGAGGTCCTCCCTCGGGCATTGGTTCCTGGTTCACATCTCCTGGTTCTGCTCCACGCTGCCGGCACCTGCTCCCCTCGCGTGAGCGGGCACCTGATCTGTGAATGGGAGGTTGGACAGAACGTTAGTGCTTCCACCCAGTGTGCTCCTCTGCTCGCTAACACATGTCCTGGTGTGCCTGGTGGGGTGGCCCCCACATTGTGGCAGCTCCTCCCTCCCCTCCCCTTTGGGACCCCCCTGCCCTGCCCTCTTGTGGGATTGCCCCTCAACTGCAGATTGCTGCCGGTTGGGCCCATGTCTGTCATGTGTTCCGTGGGGGCTGCTGTGGCTTCACCAGCCTCTCCCACCTGCCCCCACCACCCCGCCCCTGTTGGCCCCTGCTGCTTGTGGTTGCTCGCCCCCTGGTGGTGTTCCCCTGTACCTCTTCCCCCTCTGCCCCCGGGCCCTCCATGGCCCATGTGCCCTGCCGTGGAGGGTGGCACACCTGATAGTGGGGGCACCTGCCGGGTCCCCCTCATAATCATCATCATCATCCTCATCCTCGTCCACGACCTCCACCTTGTGCACCTCCAGACTGGCTTGAGCTGCAATGGGAGGGGGTACCATTACTGTTTGCCATCCCCCAAACGCAGCGGCTCTGTCCAGGCCGTTCCCACCCCCAAGCCACCCCCCGCGGCCCTGCTGGGATGATCATACCTGGATTCCTTTCCTCTGCATCCTGGGGGCTGTCCCAGGGTCTCCACTTGCTCCGCGTGCACCCCCTGTCCCTGTGGACAGATGGCCGTGGGTCTTGTGGACGCACATGGAGCGTGGTGGTCCAGTGTTCAGATCCCCGGGGTGCCTCCTCCCCCTGTGGGATGGAGCTGTCCCCTCCCGCTTTGTGGCTGGCCTCACCAGGGGCACCCTCACCCCTTGCTCTGTTGGGTCTGTCAGGGGGAGCTGAGTGGTGTCCCTGCACCTACCCCTGGCGAAGGCGCTTCTGTGTGTGCGGGAGGGCACAATGTCCCCATCCATGCATAGGAACTTGTCCAGCTCCTCCTGGAACTTAGCTGTGAGAATGGCCCAGCCAGACTTGAGATTATTGTCCTTGATATGTTTATATCTGGACCTCAAGTCCTTTGCCTACTGCATGCATTGTGTTACATCTCTGTCTCTGCATCTCCTGGGCGATGGCTTCATAGACCTGTCTGGTCTTGTAGCTTCACACCAGGTCATGGTGGACACGTTCGGACCCCCACACGCATATAAATTCCCTGACCTCCTGCCTTGTCCAGGGATCCCCCTTTTGGAACCTGCATGTGGGGGGCTGACTGGTTTGATGGCATGGGGCCCGCCCTGTGGATGTGGATGCTGTGGTGGTGGTGGTGGTGGTGCCCTATTTGGGGTAGTGCAATAGGGGTTACTACAGCTCCTGCTGGACCCCTCCACCCACCCATGGGGCCTGACCCCTCTCCCCCCTGGGGTTCCCTTTTTCTCACCTGACTGTCTTGGAGGTCCTCCTCAGCCATCATCCCGGTGGTGCAGTGCTCCGCTGTCTGGGATCTGCCCTGTGGGGAATGGGGGAACGGGTTATGATGCTTCTCCCTGCCCTGTGTTCCCGGGCCCGTTGGTCAGGGCTGGGATGCGGCCCTCCCCTCCCAGTCTGTGTGTGTGAGCCCTCGCACTCACCTCGCTCTCGCTGCTGCTCCTTGGGTCATGCATTTGGAAGGTGCTCAGCTGGGGGTCATCATCTGGTGGGGCATCAGTGTGGCCCCTCTTCCCTGTGCCAGGACACGTGTGCTGTGTTACTTCCTGGTGCATTTCCCCACCTATTCCCCCCTGCTGCCCCGCCCGCCGGTGGTCCTTTGTCCTCCCTTGTGCCTTCCATCTGGGGCTCTTCCCCCCCTGCACCACCTTGCCAGGGCTTCTTCCCCACCCCTCGGGTGCCCAGGGGTCCCCGAGCTCACCCAGCCCCTTCCCTCGCGTGGGGCGGTGTTGATTCCCGTTGCCTTCTCATGGCCCTTCCTGGTCGCCATCGTGGGAGCCCACGTGCATGTGCCATGATTCCTCCCTCCTTTTCAGGTTCTCGGCTGGATGTCTGGTGTGCCCCTACCCTGTGGGTGTGTCTGCATGGCGGCATGTGCGTGCCCCATGACACCGGTGTTGTGGGGCTCCGCTGGTCCATTCCACATGGATGTGGGTGTTTTGGCTTTTACATGAATGCTCATTTGTTGAACACCCATCTCCACCCACCTTCACCCACGGAGAACTCCGGCTCCCTTGTGGCTGCTCCATGGGTGTTGGTGGGTGGGTCAGGCACACGCCCCCACCCACCCATGGACATTTACATGGATGCTCTCCCATCCATCCGATGGGTGTTTCCGGGTGTTTGTGGGTGGGTGGCATCTGTGTAAAAGTGGCCTTAGTCAGAGAACAAATCTTCCTAACATGAGCATTGTGAGGAACCCTGATGACTTTTTTGAGTACATATTTTCTCTGTACTATGTGGTTTCATTTTGTGAGTTCTTGGATGATGAAACTGCCTGTGTGTATTGAAAGTATAATAAAGAGCACTGTGTGATTTTTGTAAGCAGTGCACTAACATTTTAATAGTGTGCTTCACCATCACATATGGATGCTTAGAACTATACAGTCTGTTAGACAGGTTGCAAGACCGGTGCCTTTAGCATGACACAGATGCTGTGATCTTTGTGAGTCGTGGGGGCAAGTGAGACTCACCTCTGGGGGATTATTTAGGGGAGTTGACAAGTGAGATACCACCACATCAATACATTGTGGAGTACATGTCAGGAGGGCCTAAAACATACAAACTGTCTGAGGAAAATACCTGTATGACAGTGAAGGGAATTACCTTAAATATAGTAAACTGCATTAGTGTGAGAAAATAAATTTTGGGAACTTGAATGACCTGATTCTGAACTATAAAGTGAGTCCAAAATAAATACTGATTCAGCAGCTGTCAATAGTCAGAGACAAAAAGAAGTTTTAGTTAGAATCAAAAACCCTTAAGAAAACCCAAAAGTGGTTTAAGATAAAAGAGTGATCAAAGAAGGGTTTCATATAGTGCTGAAACTCAGTCCTTGAAAAACTTGATTATTCACCGAGGATTATGGTCCTCGGTTCAAAATTTCCATGTTATGAAGTTCCAAGTGCCAAGGCAGATGTTCCCCTGAAAATGACAGAAAATTTCAGAAGCCTCTGTTGAATTCTGGTGCCACTGCATGTGTGACTGGAGTTAAACTTCTCAGAGCTAGAAACGAAACTTGGTGCCATATTTGGTAGGATGGTTGTTGGGGAGGGGACAGTTGAGTGATGGTAAGCCAGATGGCAAGTTCTGATTGGCTGGCCAAACTAGAGGGTAATTTCTGATTGGCTTGCAGACCAAAATAAAAGTGGCTGCTCAACCATTTTCCATTGTCTTGGGTGAATTTGGATGTGTGCTACACTGCTGATCTGTAAGTAAATGGATGGGGCAGAGGGGTGCCTGGCATGGTTTGGCCTGTCCTGTCCATAGGTCCAATGCTGGGAGATAGGGGTTATATTTTCCACCATGCCATGATTTTATTAAAAAAATAATTGGATGCCACATTGCTGCTGCCTGCTGCTTGATTGGCACATTGAGGCAAAGGGATCTCTCTGCCTGACTCCACATCCTAGGGTTGTGCAATTCATTTTCATTTTCATTTTCATTTTCATTTTCATTTTCATTTTCTTATTAATAATAATAATAATAATTAATAATTAATGAAAACAAAAACAATTTTTCATTTTTGAAATAATGGGAAAAACTGAAAACCATAATTCAGACTATACCTTTGTTTCTTATTCAATTCTGATGATCCTTGGGGATTTTTTACTTCCAATGGAGGGCACTATGGGTATTTTCAGATGTGCTGGGGCCAATTGGCCCCGGCACGGAAACAACCCTTTGATTCCCTGCCGGGGCCACCACATCACGGGCTAACAGTTGCGGTGGCCGATCCCAGTGGGGAATCAGGGGAGGGGGCGGGGCTGCACGGTGCAACGTGTGGCCATACACACCCCCACGCTGCCCTGGCCGCCTGCCCTCCAGGAGACAGGTGGGTGCTGCGGCCAATGCAGTCACAGTGCCGGGCCGCTCCCCCCAGCATTGACCATGGCCCGGAATCCCGCCATGGATTCTGGGCCGTGGTCAGGGGACAGACGTTACTGTCCCCTTCTTCACGGGGGAGAATCCCATTCACCACACGATCGGGGATGGTCCAGCCAGGACCTCCAATCGCATGGTAAATCTGATTCCCCGCCGCAATTGACTGTGGCAAACATCTGGGAGGAAACTTCCGGTTTCCCAACAGATGTTACGAGGCCATTCCCCACCACAGGGTATTGACTGTGGTTGAGCATGGTCTTGTAATGTCTGAAAATATCCTATGTGTACCAAATTTTGGAAAGTTTGGTTAAAGGAAACCTATTTTATAAGCAATTGAATGCTATGATTTTAAGAAAAGCTGCATACACATTCCTGGCTACAACTTTTTTATCTTATATCTATTTTTCATAAAACCTGGGAAGATTATGAATATCTCCACGATTGTCAATCATACCAAATTTCAGAAAGATTGGAAAAAGGGTTCTAAAGTTATAAGCTATTAACTTGAAAATTCATTTCTAACTGTAACATGTTTATGTTCCATCTTGTTTACAAGACATTTGGTAGGAATGTAACCCACATCTTCCCTGTCATCTCTGCCAAACTACAGGACAATTTGATAAAGGGCCTCAATTTTATTGAAGTTGGGGGAGACCGAGCATGCACCGTGCTGGCTATCTGTGGGGAGCCGAAGCTCTAAGAGAGCCACCGAAAGAAGTGCTCTAAAGAGCTACAATGTGGCAGTAAAAAAGCCAACAGAGAGAACAAATGCCTAAAAGAGGGAGAAGGGACAAAAATCCTAAAGGAAAAAACATGATCACATGTTTTTTCTCACTGCAAACACAGACGGGGGTTCCAGAAGAAGCGACAGCCATGAAGAACAAAATGGCATCTAGCGCAACCCAAATGGAGGCAACAGAACAACAGCACCAAGAAGAGGACAAGGTAATGAGAATACTCTTGGAAATTAAAAAAGATTTAGCCAAGGCAGATATAGACAGAGAAATAATATTAAGGGAAATGGCTAAAATGCAAATTGATATTGGGGGTGGGGGGGGTGGAGGTGCTGACTAAAAGGATTGATACTGAGGAGGATAGAATCTCATCTATGGAAGATCA
This sequence comes from Sphenodon punctatus, assembly GCA_003113815.1. Lineage (NCBI taxonomy): Eukaryota > Metazoa > Chordata > Lepidosauria > Sphenodontia > Sphenodontidae > Sphenodon > Sphenodon punctatus. The sequence continues at coordinate 6,475,734 of QEPC01011131.1, forward strand.
GACAGTTAGGGCTGCAGACCAAACTGAAAACTTACAGAAGCAGGTATACTGGCTGAAAGAAAAAGTGGAAGACCTGGAAAACAGGTCTAGAAGATCTAACCTGCACATAGTATGGATAAAAGAAGGTGCAGAGGAAAGGGGCATGAAAGAATTAATTGGGGAAATATTAAAGGCAGGGTTCCCTGGAGAACCAAGGCTGTACAAGCCCAAGATAGGCAGGGTACACAGGACAGGGCACCCTCCCCGAAAGGACACAGACACCCCACCCCCATGAACAATACTGGTCAAATTTACATATTATCAAGATAAGGAAGAAATCCTAAGGTTGGCCAGGAAAAATAGACAGCATTTGAATTTAACATGGACAATATAAAGATTTTTCCAGACTATGATCAGGAAACAATGTGCAAGATTAAATACTGGATTAAATACATGTGTCTGCTGGCTGAGAGAAGAGTACAAACACAACTTTGGATGCCGGCAAAACGGGCAATAATGCAGAGAGGGAAAAGGAAGATATTTACAGAGACAGAAGATTTGGAAATGTTTTTACATGCACAGGGTGGAGAGCGAGTGGAGAATGCTTTGGGAGCACAAGACCACAGATGAAGGGACAGAGAAGTGCAGAATGAAGTGACTGAGTAATAGGCTGGTAAGGGTATAAATGAAACTGTAAAATTGGCTTTTGGAAAAAGTGAAGAGAGGTGGGGGGGAAAAATGAAAGACATGACTAAGAGCACTTCTGATGAAAAAACAAACAAAAAGAGAGTAAAACACTGAATGAGAGGGATAGCCATCCCAAACTAAGGCGGCTCTGAGAACTTGAAGGCACAATAAAAAGAGGGAAATTGATTTACTTTCTTTCATAAGAATTGGAAGGACCCCCAGATCAGTCTCCAATGGGGTTGGAGAAGGAAAAGGGGAAGAGGGAAGAGGGGATGAAATAATAATAATAATAATAATAATAATTAATAAGTAAACAGGAGCGTTAAACAATTAAAAGGTTTTTGGTTTGGTTATAGACCTAGTTAAATGGGTCTGGTTTTGTTTAACTGGTATAAGATAAAGCAGAAGCAGCTGCAGGACAGGAAAAGTAGTAGGAAACTGTGGGGAACACAGAAACAAAGAGAATCATATGGAGAAAATAGTTTATTACATTGAATGTTAAGGAGCTGAATGCGCCTATCAAAAGAAAAAGGGTAAACAATTGGTAATTGACAAGGGGTGATTTCAGATGTTACAGCTGGGTGCTTTCACCACGGGCCATGGGGTGGTTCAGACCACAGCCGGGGGTGAAGGGGCATTCCAACAGACATGCACCCCATTGCCCCCGGCCGTGGTTTGAACCACCCCACGGCCTGTGGTGGAAGCGCCGGGCCGTAACATCTAAAGCGGCACACATGGCTGCCGCACGGCCCCACCCCCTGTGTTCCCTGGTGGTCCTCCCCCCTTCCAACGAGCAGCAGCAGCGGCCAATCCAGCCGCTGCCGCAACCATGGGTGGGGGTGACAGCCATTAACTGCAGTGAATGGTAAGTAACCAGACGTTTCTTTCTGTTCACCACAGCCATGGTGGCCTCTCACCACACTTCTCGACCTCCTTGTGTCTGGAGGTCCAGAAGTGTGGTGAATGCAAACACGGGCCGCGTTTGACTGTGATGCACATCTGGCGGAGAGCCAAAAGATGTGGACCACAGTCAAACGCGGCCCGTGTTTGACTGTAGTTCAGCCAGGATCAATTTCAGACGCGTAACGTCTGAACTCACCCAAGGGCATGCGCATATATATATATATATATATTTATTTATTTTTTACAGGAAACTCATCTGAAACAGGAGGATATTGTAAGATTTCAACATAAGAAATTTAAACATATTTTCTCAGCATCAGCAGCCCAAAAAAAGGCAGGACTAATAATAGGAATCACTGGCAAATGGAACTTTGAATACAAGAAAACTACTAAGGATAGGGATGGCCGTTTTCTGATGGTAAACGGAATATTGGAGGGAGAAAAAATAAGTTTGGTAAACCTATATGCCCCCAACGAGGCAACAGGATCCTTCCTCCAAGACACTGTAAAAAAAATAATGGAAAATAATTATGGTTCAACAATACTGCAGGGAGACCTAAATACACCCTTATCTCAGTTAGACCATTCAAAAGGAAATAAATTAAAACAATGGCAGGAAGAAATTGTAAGGGAACTAATTTCTAGTAACATGATTGATACATGAAGATATTGGAACCCAAAAATAAGAGAGTACACATTCTATTCCAGTATACATGATACAGCAACAAGAATATATCACATTTAGATAGATAAAACACTTGCAGCAAGATGCATAAATAGTTACATCCACCCAGTAATCCTGTCCGCCCATCATGCTATAATCTCCACGATAAGATGGGGAGGGGACAATCCTAGCTCGCCACGTACATGGCAATTGGATAGGGCCATGATCAAAGACTCAAAAGGTAGGGAAACAGTGGCAAACAGTATAGAGGAGTATTTTAACATTAACAGGAACTCGGTTTCTTCTCCACAAATGGTATGGGAAGCCACAAAAGGCACAATCAGAGGGACATGTATTGCAGTAAGAGAGCCCAGAAATGGAAAGAAAAAAGAGCTTGTATCTCAGACCTATACACACAATCGTGAAAATTAGTATCTATAAATAAAGCTAACCTGACACAGAAAATAAAACAAGAGCTGATAAAAATTAGGAATTTAATAGACACACATGAAATAGAAAAGACAACGAGGCAATTAAAATTTATTAAAAACTTTTTTTTTTAACACAGCAACAAAACAGGAAAAGTACTGGCAAATATGGTTAGGACACAAAAAATAGATCAAAAATAATAGAGATACAAGGTGTGGGCAACAAATTCACAACTATGGAGGACATACAGTCTGCCTTCATGGAATTTTATGAAAAATTGTATTCATCCAATCTGGACCCTGTAAAAATAAAATCTTTCTTAGAATGGTATACATTGCCAAAAGTAAACCCCATACAGCTTAATTTCCTTAACACCCTCCATACGAATAGGAGAAGTCAAAGAAACAATTAAAACACTAGCGAAAAATAAGGCATGTGGACCTGATGGCTACCCAGCGGACGTGGAACTACTTGCACCACACTTGACAGAGCTATACATTGGTATGTTAAAAGAAGGCAAGAGACCATCAACCTTCTACGAAGCCACAGTTACTCTAATACATAAGCAGGGCAGAGCAAAATAACATTGTGAAAATTATAGACCCATATCATTATTAAATGTAGATTGTAAAATTTTTATTAAGATACTGGCTTCTAGATTGGCAGCAATTATTACAGAAATAATACACCCCGATCAGGTAGGATTCATTTCAGATAGGCTCGGGACAGATAATATTAGAAGAGCGACTAATCTAATATATCATATACAAACAAAATCCCAGCAATTATAGGGTTGGCAGATGCTCAAAAAGCGTTTGATTCCGTGGAGATACAGTGTCTGTTAGCCATATTACAGAAAATGGGATTTGAGGGAAATTTCCTTAAGTGGATTAAAGCAATATATCTGAAACCAGAGGCTAAGTTATTAATTAATGGGTCCCTCTCTGCACCTTTTCGTTTAGGAAGGGGGACGTGCCAGGGCTGCCCGCTATCCCCTCTATTATTTGACATAGGGTGAAAACAGGCATGATACTAACAACCCTTTAACCACCCTTGGTGGTTATTTATGCATGTTGTAGGGCTGTATTGGTGCCCTATGCAGCCCTGAAACATGCATAAATGACCACCAAGGGTGGTTAAAGGGTGGTTAGCATCATGACTGGGTGATTTCAGACGTTACGGGGCCCATTGGCCCCCTACCGAAATCACCGAATTCCTTCCCCACCGGGATCACCCTGTCACGCCGCAACAGACGTGCCGGGGGGATCCTGGCGGGCAATTGGGGAGGGGGCGGGGCCGCGCAGCGCAACGTGCGGCCGCACGGCCCCACCGTCTCCCTGCTGCCCGCCCTCTGGGGAGACGGGCGGGTGGCGGGGCCAATGTGGCCTCCGCGTCGGGCCGAATTCGCCATGGCCCGGGGTCCCGGCGGTGATCCCAGGCCGTGGCGCCCGACCAGACGAGACGCCGGGGTTCACCCCGGTATGGGATTGCATTCGACACGCGGCGGCCTCCAGTCCCGTTGAATGCAATCCCAAGCCGTGGTAACATCTGGGGGGAAACATCCGTTTCCCCCAACAGACGTTATGCAATCACAGCCACCATGCGGAATTGAGCGTGGCTCACTGTGATATCGTAACGTCTGAAATCACCCTCTGTTTTCACCCATAGTGCTGGAAGTGCTGGCGATAGCAATTAGACAAGAATAGGAAATTAAGGGAATAACAGTGGGAGGGGTACAACATAAAATAGCATTATATGCAGATGATATGCTCCTGTTCCTGTCAGAACTGATTTAATCGGTGCCCCCTGTATTGAAATTAATAGAGGAACTTGGGGAGATATCGGAATATAGCATAAATTATGGAAAATCTAATACACTCATAGTGGGATCAGAAGGCGAGCAAGTAAACCAAATTTAAAAAAAACCAATTCCATTTCCAGAAATGGAAATGAGCTTTAAATACTTAGGGATATGGCTAACTAAACAGGTAAAAGATTTATACAAGGAAAACTTCATCCCATTACTTCAACAGATTAAGGAAGAATTATAGAGTTGGAGTAACTTAGCTGTGTCATGGATGGGGAAAATGAAGATCTTTAAAATGATAACGCTGCCCAAAATATTGTATAAATTTATGGCACTACCTATTGCCTTACCAGGACAATTCTTCCAACAATGTAATAAAACAATTTTAGAATTCATCTGGAGTAACAAAAAAAACCAAATTCGGGAGAAATCTCTCCATGGATCAAAATAAATGGGAGGAATTAACTTACCTGATATACAGCTTTACTACAAGGCAGCAGTACTGAATACACTACCCAATTGGTAAAATAGTGAAAAAGCCCCCTACTGGACACAGTTAGAAACACAAATATTACACATTCAACATTTTAAACATTTCTTGACTGACAGGAGGAAAATTGATAAAAAGGTATGGTACAAGCACCCCTTTGCAGGGGCAGCAATGAAAGAATGGGAAATAGTGGTTAAAAAAATAAGAGTAAAAAGAGAAGTCGCACCTTACACAGATATCTGCAGATAGATATCAAACAGGCACGTTAGCATGGGCTCCTAATCTGGAAAAAAAAAAAAGAGAAAGGCATTAAAAGAGCAGGTCACCTTTTCTTAAAGGGTAAATGTATCACTCTACAGAAACGCGAGGTAATAGTGCAGAGTCAAGTGGATGTATTTCAATGGGTATTTTCAGACGTTACGGGGCCCTTTGGCCCCGTACCGGAAGCAACGTCTTCGTTCCCCGCCAGGGTCACCCCTGCACGGCCCAACAGACGTGCCGGGGGGATCTCGGCGGGGAAAGTGGGAGGGGCCGGGGCCGCGCGGCGCAACGTGCGGCCGCACGGCCCCGCCCCCTCCACGCACCCCGCCGCCCGCCCTCCGAGGAGACGGGCGGGCGGCGGGGCCAATGCGGCCGCCGCGTCTGGCCGATCGTGCCACGGCCCGGGATCCCGCCGGGGATCCCGGGCCGTGGCACGCGGCCAGACGTTACTTTTTGTTGGCCACGGCCCGCGGTCCATTTGACCACGCTTCCCGGGACCTTCCCCCGGCTAGCCCGGGAAGCGTGGTTCAAATTGACCCCATGTGGCAATTGAGCGTGGCCAACATCTGGCGCACGCCGTGCAGACGTTCAGGGGCCTTTGGCCCCGCGGGGGGGTTGAGCATGGTTCACTGTGGTTCAGCGTGATCTCGTCACGTCTGAAATCACCCAATATTGCCAATTAAAATGTTTGTTTATGTCTAAAGAAGAAAATGAATACTTCAGGAGAGACCCCCATGAGATAGAAAAATCACTATTTGAATATACAGCGAATAGAGGTAGACTATCCAGAATATACCAGGGATTGCAAAAAATTTGGTTTAGCAAGGAAGCTATATATATGAATAAATGGGGTAAAGGTCTGAACAAAAATATAGATGAGAAGCTTAAAAAAGAAATTTGGAATCACATGCACACATGTGCATCATCCGTGCAGTTCAGGGAAATTCAAATAAAATTGACAATGCGATACTATCTCACTCCAGTGCGAATAGAAAAAATGGGGGATATTACAGGGGGTCTTTGCTGGAGGAAGTGTGGAGAGAAGGCAACATATATCAGCTGTTGGTGGAATTGTACGGTGATTCAAATCACTATGGAGGGGAGTATGGAACTTAGTGAATAAATTAGTAAGGGACTAGTACCGTTCTCACCGGACATTGGACTTTTGGAGTTATACCCGAATTCTGAACAAATAGGAAGATATGCCACATCCTGTAAAAAAATGTGTCTGGCATTCATTAACTGATAGCACAAAGGTGGAAAGCAGAACAGGAACCAGCGCTTACCGAATGGATGAACATGATGTGGTACCTCTTCACAATGGAGAAAATGATGGCATCTATCAAGGACAAGAGAGAGGATTTTGTTGCAACGTGGCTGCCCTGTATGGACGTTATGCAGAAGGATGGGGCTAACAAAGATGAGATGTCTTTTTTATTTGATTTTTATATAGAAACAGCAACTGGAATTATCGTTTTGTAAACTCAGTATACCGGTTTAAGGTGTATGGTTTAAATTATGTTAAATATGGTATTTTAGCTTAAGCAGGAGAACCCCCTGAGGAGGGGATGGAAGAAGATGAATGTATAAATGAGGATATGTATACAGTGGAAAGCAGAAATTTGGTACAACCAACATGTTAGTTGGATGAATATAAGTATTGTATAAGCAGGAGTATATGCCAAAATTTGACCTGATTGTATGTAAGCAGAAATAAAAGATGAAAGTTTAATTATTTTTTTATTGAAGTTGTCCCCTTGAAGACCATTATTCAGATAAATAGCAGCATATGCAGTGCCAGTCAGAGGCAGGCACCTGGCATGGCAGGGAGAGGAAGGCTGTAGGAGCGAGAATGGGGAGAAGCCCAACAAGCTGACAGACACATTCACTGGCCAATTACTGCATGCTCCCAGCTTTACAGGACCAATCAGTGGTGGCTTCAGGGTGGACATAGGGGGCAACCCTGAAGTGGGCATAGAAGGGACATAACTGGGACATTGGGGATAACATCCCAGAAATCAGGAGGCATGGTTTACAGTATAGACTGATCAATTATCATCATAATCACATCCTGAAGCACTGTGACAGAGGACATAAGAAAATCTCTATTGACTCTTTCCTAAACAGATGCATCAAACTTCCCAGTAACAAGTGGGGAAGAGAAATTGGGTGGTCACAGCACAGACTGAGAATATTTGGCTGACATTTCTGCTGGCCACTTGGCATCACAAACAGATCTTTTACCACAGTGACACGTAAGAGAATCTCTGTCATAGGCTCATTCTCAGCATATGCTGTGTAGGCTTATGAAATTGGGACCCTTTATCACATCTTTCTGATATTTGGCAGGGATGATTCTGAAGGTTAGTGATACAGCCATTCCAAATTTCATTTACATTGATTGGACTACAAAGATGTTACAGTAAGACATACATTTATATATTTATTGCTTATACCACCAGCACCCTTTATCCAATCCTTCTGAAAGTTGACATATGTAGTAAACGTTGGGAGAGGTATAAACTTGCTAAATTTCATCCACATTAGATTGTATTCTCAGAAGTTACAGTCAGGAATGTATATGCAGATTTTTTTCAAACTATCATTATTCAACTGCTTATAAAATTGGATTCCTTTACCCAATGTTTCTGAAATACAGTACACATAATGCCTTTCATTTGATGTACAATATCTTCAAGTTTAATCCACATATAATGAAAAACAAAATAGTTACAACCAAAACATGTGTTTTCCATTGAAACCAATGGAAATAAAAAACGAAAGCAAAAATGAAAATAAAATTGTGATATTTACAAAAACAAGAATGAAAGATTTAAATAAAAGAAAACAAAAAATTAAAACAAGTAATGACATGGGTCCTTGGTGAACTCTACCCTTTCTCCTTGCCTGAGCTGTTCAAGTTACCAGCACCACACCACACCAATTCCATGCTTTAAAAAAAAATAAGAGTGTCACTGCTGTTCACACTACTTGGCACCATGAAACCACAGGGATCTCTCTGCACAGCTTCCCTTTGCCCCCACACCCCAAAGAAGACAAGCACACAGGAGTTGGAATTTAAAGGCCGCACTCTTTATTCAAATCAGCATTAAGGTCAGAGAGACACTCTGGGTCCAGGTTTCACTTTACCTAACCATTATCAAAGGGTGGCCTAATGTCCCTCAGTACTGCCCTAATGGTTAACTGTCCTAGGTTGCTTTCACCCCAGCTGCTCAGCTGGTTGATAAGGCTCTTGCCCTGTAGCAACCCGAAGCAGGCTGGAAGGCAAGGGTCCACCAGCTGGGACCGCCCCTGTCCCTGCCTGAGTTGCTCCTCCTCCCATTCTGGGCATTGTGCCAAACCTGGTCACCCCTGCTCTTGGTTGGCTCTGGCCCCGCCTCTTAAGGAGATGTCTTCCTTCAGACCCTAACAACTGCTAAACCAACTACCTGGACCCCTGCCACAGCAAAGCGCCAACCTATGCTTGGCTGGTTTCTCTCCCATCATCCGCCCTCTGACCATCCAACAACCCCAACTACTTCACTTTCAATACCTTAAGATACAATTGGACCCCAACTTCGGAGAGGTGTACACCATCTTACCAATACAGCTCAGGGCGAGAAAAACGAATCTCCTCATGCACAATGCATGCACCACCCCCTGCAAACACTAGCCTTTCTACCTCCTTGTTAGATTTCTTCCTAACCATATCGACCTTGCCTGGTTTGACTGCATCACGCCATCTAATCCTCTCCAACATGTGGGTATAGATGAACCTCGTGTGCGGCAAAATCCTTTGCACTTCCACCCAATCCCGCTTAATCTGCATTACTAACTGCAACCCTAGGGTTTGCTCCAAATTATTCTCCCCCACGTGAACCACCATGATATGTGGATGTGGGCCGCCAGAAATTCTGTGAATGAGGGGCATGAGCTGCTCCCAAAGCATGCCACTTCTGGATCGTCACACAATCTCCGCCTTTGCACCCAGCCCAAGCTGGGTCCCAATGGGATCTGCTTGCTCCCTTGGTGTCCCAACGGACAATGCTGTGGCCCACGATCCACACCCTCTTACGTGGACTGATAACTTAAAACATCAGGAACTTGAGGTAATTAAAGTACAAGCTTTAGCTTTGGCCCTGATTTTTTCTATTGGTCAACTAATTTGTGTTGTTATATTTGTCTATATTCCTCCATGTAATGCAGGTTCCTTTAGGCGGGCCAGCTGGGCTGACCTGGAGGATCTCGTAGATTCCCTCCTAAATAAATATCCAGGAGGGTTATTCCTAGTAATTGGCAATTTCAACGCAAAGCTGGGGGCAAGCGACCAGGATCTTTTGCGACATTGTGATTCTTTGCCGCAGGACCCATATGGCAGACTTTCATCCAGGGTCTCCAAGGACACTAGGATAAATTCATCAGGCATTCGACTGGCTAACTTTATAATATCCTCCAGTCTATATGTACTAAATGGGTCAGGTTTTGGAGACACCAGGGGGGAGCTTAAATATTTGGGGCACTATGGGACCAGTACTGTTGACTTTGCCCTGGTTTCTTCTTCTGTTATTCCGCATTTATTGGACTTTCATGTGGGGTCAGTCCTGGTTAGCAACCATGTCCCTTTAGCAATATTATTCGATGTAACCCCATCTTTATCTCAGGGTCCCGTGGACAACAATAATGTCAACCTGGATGAGTTGGAACATCACTGTTCCATCCAATGGGAAAGGATACCCATAGGCTTTCCAGATTCTATTATTTTAGATCCTGATTGCCAGCACTTGCGGAAAGCCCTTCTTGCCTCTACTAGGGATACTAGTACATTGGAATTGTATAATCAGTTAATTGTAAATTGTGGCCAGTCCCTTAAAACCCTTTGACCAAGATCATATAGTCAACCTAGGCAATCTCCTAGCATCAACATCAAGGGCTGCTTTGACAAAGAATGTAAGGCAGCAAAGGCAAAACTGGCCACTTCTTATAGTGAATATAGGAGATCAATTGTGACCAAGCTCCCAACTCTCTATCATGTACTTAAACTTGAATATAGGAACCTTATAAAAACTAAGAAAAGGGAATTTGAGCAAGAACGATGGGACAGACTCCAGGCGGTGGCGGAGCAGAAAAATAGTAAGGATTTTTGGAGGCTTGTAAATGCTAGTGTCATCCGCAAACCTGCGTTAGTAGCTTCACCTGTTTCACCAAGCTCGTGGACTGAGCATTTCCAATGCATATTTAATTCCACCCCAGAAAATGAAGACAGGGAGCTCCCCCTAGATAATAATAATCTGGGGCCATATTGGACATCGGTTACCATAGAGGAAATAGAACTACTGGTTGACTCCTTTAAAAATGGGAAAGCCATGGGTTGTGATTTGATCCACGTGGAATTCCTTAAGACACACAGGGACTGGTGGTTTCCTGTACTGGCTGCACTGTTTACAGCTATTAACAACATAGGGGCCATACCAGCAGGATGGGGAAGAGCAATTATCATCCCCATCTTTTAAAAAGGCTCAAACAGTGATCCAGCCAATTACAGGCCCATCAGCCTTCTGTCTGTAATGGCAAAGATTTGCGCCAAGTCTCTGTTGCGTAGATTTAATGAGTGGCTGGTAGAGGGGAAAATTATCGTCATTGAGCAGGCCGGGTTCCAGCAGGGGCGTTCGACCACCGAGTTATGCGTAGCCCTTTATCATATCATCTGTAAGTATAAGACCTGTAATGGGTCTTCCTTTGCTGCCTTCCTGGACTTGAAGGCAGCGTTCGACTCTATCGATAGGGCACTCCTATGGAAGAAGCTGCTGGACTCCTCCGTAGATAGGTGGTTATTATATCTAATCCGCTCCCTATATACCCATTCCTCTTTTTCTGTGAAAATAAATAGTCAGGGACATCTGACGCCACGCATAAGTACTAATAAAGGTGTCCGACAGGGCTGTGTGTTGGCACCAGCCCTGTTTAATTATTATATCAATGACATGGCATCCTTAGTGGTGGCCCCAATGTTCTTTCCACCTAAAATAGCAGATAGAGTGGTAGGATGTTTTTTATTTGCAGATGATGTAGTCTTATTGTCCCAAACCCAGGTTGGGTTAAAACAACAGATTTCGTCCTTTATGTCTTTCTGCAAGGAGATGAAATTGACCATCAGTATTCAGAAATCAAGGGTAGTGGTATTCACCGTCAAGAGGCAAACTTATAATTGGGACATAATGGAGCAAAAGTTTCAGCAGGTTTCCAGCTACCGTTATTTGGGTCTTTTGTTTCATCAGACAGCAACTTGGAAGCACCATATACAGCGTGCCATTCTGAATGCTAAGGGCCCCTCCTGAACACTGTTGGGCTTTTTTGCATGGGCAGGCAGGTCGGCAGTTCTGTCTGCTATTCAGACCCACAATGCAAAAGTTCGGGCCCAGGTGTTGTGCGTGGCCGAAGTTTGGACTCCATTTTGTTCCCATAATTTGAATTCGACCCAGGCGGGGTTTCTTCGGGGCCTCTTGAATGCACCTAGAGGTACACTGAATGCAGCATTAAGAGCAGAATGTGACCAGCTCAGCTGGCAGTAAATTGCTATGGAACATGCCCTCAGGTTGTGGTGCAAGATGGCAGATACTCACTCCTCCGAGCTGCTGCGGGCTATAGGAACAGACAGTCATCATAATCCTTGGCAGGACACAATACAGGCCTCTTTGGTGCATATGGGGTTGTCATTAGAATATCTGTCCTATAAGCCCTTGGTAGTTCTTGCTAGGGAGGTTAAAACTAGGGTTCGTAACATCTATAGGCAAACAGAAAGGGGTACAATTGCTGCCTCCCTACATATGTCTTTGTACCTTGCTCTTGCTCCTGAGCAGGGGCAGATGGCTCATTACCTCCAGACCCAATTTTTTCCCCGGGGCAAAAATTTAATCCTGTCTGCCTGTTGTAATGCACTACCATCACAGGTCATGGAGGTGCGTCTGGTGGGTACGCCTTTCGGTGCTAGGTTTTGTTCATTTGACAGGCAGTCAGTTGAAACAGTTGGGCACATGTTGCTCCATTGCCATCTCTATGCTAATTTGAGGCAGCAGTTTTGGGGGGAATATCTAGAGAAGCTTCTGGGCCGGTCAGAACTAGTGATCCTTTCTTTTTTGCTGGACAGTGCAGATAGGAGTGTCACTAAAAATATGGCTAGTTTTTTTATTTATATGATTCACTCCAGGGGAAATTTTCTGGCATTTAACCCTGCCCAATTAACTTAGTTCCCAATCCTTAGGGGAAATATATATACATATGTGTATAATTGCCCTGTTCATTGAATGCTAGTGAACTACTATGTTACTTTTGGGGCCCCTATTAATTGTGTTCTGGGTGGGCTGCTGTATTTTTGGTGATATGATTTTATACTTTATGGTCTGTAGTTTGTATTATGTAAACTGACTGTATTTTGTAACTTGTAAATATGCTATGGCCAAAGGCTATGCATAATAATAATAATAATAATAATAAATTCATTCAATTCACACAATCTCTGCCTTTGCACCCAGCTCAAGCTGGTTCCCAATGGGATCTGCTTGCTGCCTTGGTGTCCCAACGGACAATGCTGTGGCCCACGATCCACACCCTCTTACGTGGACTGGCAACAGTCAACCCTGTAAGAAAACAGACAGACACCATGAAATACAGAACTATACCCTTACTGCTGTAATGAATGGATGTACGAATGGAAGGTGGTGGTCCGCCATCTACCTATGTCCCGAATGCGAGACTCGGGCATACCCTCAGCTGCGGATAAACTTGCTGCTCCAATTCTAAATGAATGCAACCCATACCTATGTTCTGGCAAGTGGTTGAGACTTAAGCACCTATGCATTACCGCCATAAACTGGTGCCTGGTGAGAAGGCCACCATTGGCATGTATCAGAAATTGCCCCTGAATACCGGGTCGAATCTTCAGGTACCTGTGGACAGCTACAACTGGACAAAGTGATGGGGACCCCGCCTTACAGAGGGTAATTGGTTGGCCTCTACCCCTCTGATCAGTTTTGGAATAACGCAGATTAATTTGAATTAAATCGTCCTGCACATGAATATCCTGGACCCTCACCACCCTGTCGTGGAGTTTCGGGATTCAGCCAGAAGCTCGCTCACCCAAAAAGCTCCATAGAAAGCCAGTTTAAACAAGGCAGCAAAACGATATGCTTCACCCTGATCAAAACACACCCTGGCCAGTGTGTCATCCAAACTGCTAATGAAGTATGTCGATACTGGCAGGCAAGTGGAACCGGACCCCGATCCCTCGACCAGATCTCCAACAATCTGCGTATTAAAAATGTGCTATCCAGCAAGGGGTAACCGGCCAACTTGCTAAAGAAAGCAATGGCTGACACCTTACTGGCAATGGTGCCTGGGGCCAAATCTCGTTGCCTAAGGGCGATTGCAAACTCGATGGCATGCCGCTCAGGGATGGGAAAGCTCGTAGACCAACCATTACTAGACCTAAATTTTTGGAAATCCTTAAAAGTCCTCCCATAGACCATGCATGCAGACTTTGCTAACGATCCTTGCACCATATGAAATAGGTCTACCACCCAAGAATCCATGTATCTGGCGGCAATGCTTCCAGCTTGACGGCCGCCTTTGGTGCCAACTAGCAGAACCGGTCCATCTGGAGACGAGGCAGTGCATTGGCTATGCCATTGCTAACTCCAGGAACAATATGATGTTAAACATTAAACACTGTAATACGAATTTTCTGACCAGCTGCATGACCCTTGTGGATTTTGAGGACATAGAATTTATTACATGAACAACTGCTAGGTTGTCACACCAGGCAACTACCATCCTATTTGAAAATCATCCGCCCATAATTGTACTGCCAGCACAATGGGGAAGAACTCCAAGAACGTCAAGTCTCTGGTTAGACCCTCTGCCACCCACGCATTGGGCCATGGCACAGCGCACCATCGTCCTCTGAAATAAACTCCTAAACCCACTGTCCCAGTGGCATCTGACTGTACTTGCAGCTCTGCTTCTAAAAGGAGATCATCCCTCCAGAAACTGACTCCGTTAAAGTTAACAAAAAAATGGAGCCATGTCCTGCAATCCTCCTTTATTTCTTGGGTCACCCTAACATGGTAATAACTAATAAGGGGGCCAATCATTCAAAACCTTGGTGTAAAGTCGAGAGAGAAAAGCTCTTCTGGGTGTAACTACTCGACAAGCAAAATTGAGCGATCCTAGTAAGGACTGCAGCTGCTTTATGGTGACCTTACTGGCTGCCACAGTCTCCTCCAAAGATTCCTGCAAAGCACCCAATTTGTCCATGGGCAAGCAAGACACACCCTGCACTGTGTCCATCTCAATACCAAGAAAAGACAAGTTCAACATAGGACCCACAGTCTTTTCTGGGGCAAGAGGAACCCCAAGCTCCTGCCCTAAAGCCTGGAATGTCCGCAGCAGGTAACCACAGTCATCAGTGCCCGATTTGCTCCAAAACAAAAAATCATCCATGTAATGAATGACGCTACATGACTGAGCTCGCTGCCATACCAACCAGTCGAGTAATGTGCTAAATTTTTAAAAAGTGGTGCATGATATCAAGCACCCTTTGGCATAGCCTTAGCAAAATAAAACTCATCCTGAAACTGGAAACCCAGTAGATGAAAATCATCTGGGTGAACAGGTAACAGACGAAATGCAGATTTTTATGTCACACTTTGCTAGCAACGCTGATGGCCCACACCCTTTGCCTTGCCTCACTGCTGAATCAAATGATGCATACTGCACAGTACAAAGTTCCCACGGTATAGCGTCATTGACAGATCCTTCTCTTGGGGGCAGGGCGGGCCCATTGCCACTGGTCAGCTCCTATACATGAAGCAAGACAGGAGAATGGTGTGGCACAACACACACACACACACACACACAGCCCAATCATATATATTGCCAAAGTTTGGCTCCCATGGCTAGGTACATTGTGCCCCACATGATGCAAGGCACCTGGGTGGTACTGGGGCACCCCACAGAGAGAGAGAGAGCGAGAGAGAGAGAGAGAGAGAGAGAGCAAATGGTCCCACTCCCTGGCCTTCTGCCCCTGCCAGCAGAATGAAAGACAAAGTGAGTGACAAAACAGAAGTCAGCACGAAAACACACCACCACCATCCCCAACTTGTAATTAAAACTAAAAGGTTATGTGATCAGCAAGTTTGCCCCCACCCCACCCCAAGCATGACACATGAATGATTACACATCCATGGCTTGAAGCTCAGGGGTGGGGGCGGGTGGGAGAAGGTTGGACTGGGGTGTCCCATTAAAGTCCAAAGACTGCATGAGCAAGCAAATCAAATAGATCATTCAAGTTTCAACAAGCTTTTGGGGTTCATGGCCTCATGGGTGCCACCAGCCAGACCAGCAGTCATAATAAACACACACAAGAGACCAGACACCCCCACAAAAAAACTCCTCCATTGTGTGTTGGAGGCAAGCATCCCCCACCCCACACACCACATTAGAGAGAAAGAAACTAGAAAGTATTCCCCCACTGCCCTGACTATTCACTCCAGAAGAATAAAACAACCCCACAAAACAGTGCAACTGCATACAGAAATCCCACCAAAAGCCAGCCAGCCATCAGACATATTATAAACACCCACAAGAAAGAAGCCAGACAGTCTCTCTCTCACACATATGCACACAAGGTCACCCATTCTTTTTTTTTTAAAAGGCATGGCACTGGTGTAGTGTGGTGCTGGTAACTTGAACAGCCCAGGAATTCCATTCCCCCCCACCCCCTGCACGGGACGGCTCCTCGTAGCCATTTCACGTTGGGCGGGGAGGAGGGCTTTGCCACTCACCCCCCCCCATGGAAGAGGACAAGTGGCTGCTGGCGCTCTGAGCATGAGGCAGGTTATAGAGACCTGCGGCAGTTGAACCTCGTGGCGCTGCGGGCAGTTGGGCCGGCAGCGCACGAGGAAGAAAGCTGTTATTCTCCTGCATCCCTCTGGCGGAGTTTTCCTCCCAGGATGGGAGCCTCACAATGGAGCCATCAATTGAAGTGAAGTTGGCCCCTGGTGGATATTTGTGGCACTGCAGGTGACTTTGGCTGAGCTTTTACTGAGGACTTTAACTAGTGTTACTGTGCTATAGTGGGTATTTTCAGACGTTACGGGCGGCCGGTTCACCACAGTGAACCACCAGGGGGGGTGAACAGCGCAACCACGCCCGGGGGTGGGAAAACGACCCAAACAGACGTGCCGGGAACGGGACCACGGGCCGGAACCGGGCCACACCATCACGGGCCGTGGCAGCACAACAGACGTGCAGCCGAACCCCCGCCGGGCGCTAAACCCCCACAAGGCACCGGGCAGGGGCGGGACACAGACATGGCCGCCTGAGGGCAAACGAAGCCACAAGGCACACAAGGGAA
>QEPC01011131.1:6505763-6516345 GCA_003113815.1 Sphenodon punctatus
TATATATATATATATATATATATATATATATATATAGATCTATATAAAAAATCAGGGGTGGGAATACTGGATCTACCGGTAACAGGTTTTGCCGGTATTAGGAGTACCGGATTTAAATCCAATGATCCGGTAACCCGTACCAGATCTTTTTAATGGTACCGGTTACCGGATCTTTTACATTGGGGAAGGGGGAAGGTGGCAATTGGCAGGCTTTTGTCATGTAAGTTTGTTTTTAAGTACTGAGTCCCTCCCTGCCCCCACCCAGAGGTGCAAATGGATACATTTTGCACCTTTTTTACTCTGCCTTGGATTGGTTGAACTTTTTGAAATCAAAAAAGTCATCCAATCTTGGAGGTTTCTTTATGGACACTGTAACTGGCTGCTGGTGCTGGCCAATAATCTTGGTTTTTTCTTTCCTTCTGAGGGACCTTCTGGAGCTTGTGCTTGGCCATCCATTTTACAGCAGACTTGGAGATGAAAGAATCCACAGAGCTGCTGGAGCTGTGCGTGCGTGCAACTGTCGATATGTTTGGGGTTCCCTGATTCCCTCTAGTACAGGATCCCCTTGGTGCCCTTAGCAAGGGGGATGAGGAGGTTGGAACTAGTGGACCACTGCCCTGCTTGTGGTGCTGTCTTTGGCTTGGCTTGTGGTGTTTGTCTCTAGCCCTGTCTTGTTTTGGGGGGTGTGGTGGTGCCCATGCCCACTGCCCTGCTTGTGGTGCATCAGTGCTGGCTTTGGCTTGGCTTGTGGTGTAGTGGCTGTCTGTCTGAGGCTTCTTGGAAGGTGATCCAGTGGGGGATGGGATGTTGGAAAGCTGACTGCTTGTTTTGGGGTGTGTGGGGGTGCCCATGCCCACTGCCCTGTTGTGGTGGGGCAGCAGTGCTGGCTTTGGCTTGGCTTTCGGTGTAGAGGCTGTCTGTCTGAGGCTTCTTGGAAGGTGAGCCAGTGGGGGATGGGATGTGGGAAAGCTGGATGCTTGTTTTGGGGTATGTGGGGGTGCCCACTGAGGTGCCCAGTGCCCACTGCCCAAAGTGTTAATTTGGCTTGTGTGTTGTGTTGAAATTTGGGGTGGGGTGGGGATCCCCTGTTGCCAGGCCAATGGTGGGGTCTGTTCATATGGCTGTCTTGTCTGAGGGGGGATGGGATGTGGGAAAGCTGGCTGCCTGGCTGTGCCCGCTTGTTTTGGGGGGGGTGGGGGTGCCCACTGCAAACTATTTTAGTTGGTGTCTGGGTGAGGGTTCCCACTACACCAAATTTGAGTTGTTGTCTGGGTGAGGTTTCTATGAGACTGCAGTGCAAAAAAAAAGGCAATTGCCATCAATCTTCACTTTGCTCAACTAAACACTGGCTGTCTTGTCTGAGGCTTTTTTGGAAGCTGAGCCAGTGGGGGGTGGGATGTGGGAAAGCTGGCTGCCTGGCTATGCCCACTTGTTTTGGGGTGTGTGGGGGTGCCCACTGCGGTGCCCACTGTGTTAACTTGGCTTGTGGTTTTTGTGTTCAGGTTTCGGAGTGGGGGGGTATCCTGGTTGCCAGGCCAATGGTGGGGTCTGTGTTCACTGTGTGGGTTGGGGACAAATGTGGCTTGCTGTGTGCTTGCTTGTGTTAACTTGGCTTGTGTGTTGTGTTCAGGTTTGGGGGTGGGGGTACCCCAGTTGCTTGCCAGGCCAATGGTGGGGCCTGTGTGTGGCTGCTGGCTGTGTCTTGTCTGAGGATTTTTGGGAAGCTGAGCCAGTGGGGGATGGAATGTGGGAAAGCTGCCTGCCTGCCTGCCTGTGCCCATTTGTTTTGTGGTGTGGGGTGCCCCACTGCTGTGCACGGTGGCTCACTGGTGTGGCTTGTGTGTTCTTTGGTGGGTGGCACTGGTGCCATACTGCTTGGCAGTCTGGCAGGGCCTGGCTGACAATGCCTGGCTGGCAATCCCAGGGGGTTCCCCAGTTTTTGAACCTGGTGTTCTCTTCAGGTTTGGAGGTCGAGTGGGGATCCCCGGTTGCACAACACAGTGAATTACATTTTTTTTCCTTTTTCATCCTCCAGCCACTGGACTGTGTTGGACTGTGGCAACGTTGGACATCATGTGCGAGCTGCAGGTAAGCGAGCTGCAGGTAAGCGAGCGTCGTCTCAAGCGCGCACACTTACAGTGCAGCACCACAACTAGTACCACACCTCTACCCCACTTTACTCTCTCTATTCTGTTCTCTGCCCCACTCTAGTTGTACTCCACTCTACCCTACTCTAGCTCTACCCCTCTTCTACTCCACCTGCCTTGCCCCACCCCTCCTCTACCCCACCCCCTAGTTCTACCCCACCTACTCTACTCCCACCCTAGTTTTCTACCCCACCTACACCTCTACCGCACCTACCCCTCTACCCCACCTACCCCACCACCCCAGTTTACTCACTCTATTCTCTTCTCTACCCCACTCTGGCTCTACCCCTCCTCTACCCCACCCCTTGCCCTACCCCTCCTCTATGCCACCCCCTAGTTCTACCCCACCTGCCTACCCCCCACTCTAGTTCTTCTACCCCACCTACCCCTCTACTCCTCTATCCCGCTACACTTCTACACCTAGACCTCTACACCTCTACACCTAGACACCTCTACCCCTCTGCCCCTTCCAAACCCCTCCTCTACCACCCCTTAGCTGTACCCCACCCCCTTAGAGTGAGTTAGTTAGTTAGTTAGTTAGTTAGTTACTCCACCCTAGTTCTACACCCCCTAGTTCTACCCCTAGTTCTAGACCCTATCTGTAGCCAAGCCCCCACCCTAGCCCCCCGTTAGTTGACCCCAGTTAGTTTTTTTTAAAAACACACCCCCTTGTTCTACCCCTAGTTCTACACCTAGTTAGACCCTACCTGTAGCCATGTCCATACACTAGCCCCACCGTTAGTTGACCCCAGTTAGGTTTTTTTTAAAGTTAGTTAATAACAACCCCAGTTAGTTTTTTTTAAAAACACACACACCCTTGTTCTACCCCTAGTTCTACACCTAGTTAGACCCTACCTGTAGCCAAGCCCACACCCTAGCCCCACCGTTAGTTGACCCCAGTTATTTTATTTTTTTAAATTTAGTTAATAACAACCCCAGTTAGTTTTTTTTAAAACACACACACATGCACACACACGCATGCACGCACACACACACACACACACACACACCTGTTGCCGGTGGTTCTTTCTTGGTGACACAGTCAGCGACAGCTTAAAGATGAGCGGCCGATGTGGAACTAAGAAACCAACCATGAGTGGTAGTGCCGGAAGAGGCAAGAAGCCTCTTCCTCTTAGGCAACTTACTCTGACTGGCACAGGGATACTGGAGGTAACTCTGACTGGCACAGAGGCCACCTGTGGCCTCTTCCTCCAGCACACCAGCTTCAAGTGCTCCCAAGATTACAGTCTCTGAACGTACCTTGAAGCCACCGCAGAGGCTGGGAAGGGAGGAGGGTGCTTCTTCCTCCCGGTCAATGTCTAGCAGTAAGAAGAAGGGGGCTCCTTCTTCATCTGGTAGTGCAGTTGACCTTTTGTTGGCTACCTCCTCTGCTTCTGCTCCTGCTCCTAGTGCACTGCTGTCCTCTGCGCATGCACTCACACTCATTCAGTCGCCTGCTTCCCCGGACACATCCTCCACTGACACACACTCTAGCACACCTGCAACCGCACCCTCTCCCCTTGCCGACATGCACCGTAGCATGTCTGCGTCTCCTCTGGCTCCGCCCTCTACACCCACACATGCTGTGCCTGCTGCCACCACCGCTTCTGCAAGTGTTGCACCGAGCACTGCCTTTGAGAGGTTTACTCCCAGTCATGCTGCTCCTGCCCTTCCAGGAACAAACACGAAGAGGATCACATCCTGGGTGTGGTCTCATTTTGATATCTGGGAGAAAGATAACTCAAAGGCAGTGTGTGCGCACTGCTATGACAAGGGCAGTTGCGGTGGCTCTGATCCCATGAAATGGGGCACCTCTGGCCTTAGGAGTCACATGGAACATCGCCACGGGCACCTCTGTGAACCCAAGGAGTCACGTTCCAAGCGACCACATGGGGAGGTGGCAGTTGTAGAGGTTGTGGGTGATAGTTCCTCAGAGGAGGAGGAAACCTCTTCCACTCCCACTACAACTGCTACTGCTGGGTCGTCTTGTGATGGTGCCGAAACCACCCCCATCCCCAGAAGAGGAAGAGGAAGAGGGCTAGCTGCTCATCCCAGCCCAGTAGTTCCCTGTCATCGTCTTCCCAGCAGACTGTAACTGCTCTCTGGGAAAAGAGGCAGCCTTTTGCACCAAGACACCCCCGGGCTGTGGTCATCACCAAGGCAATCGCGAAAGTGATTGCCCTGGATAAGCGGTCATTCAGCCTTGTTGAGGGTGTTGGGTTCCAGCGGCTGTTGAATTTGCTAGAGCCCAGGTACACTGTCCCTTGCCGCAAAACCTTCCGCTCGAAGGTTGTCCTGTCTCTGTACAGGAAGGTGAAGTCGCAGCTCCTTGAGGAGTTCTCATGCATGGAGGGGGCCGTGGTACATTTTACCACGGACCTGTGGACTAGTCAGAGTGTGGTCCACGCCTATCTGTCATTGACCGCACACTGGTGGCAGATGTCACCAGTAGCTGTCACCAGCACAGCGAGGAGCAGCAGCATCAGCACTGGAGGAGTGGTGACCTCTGGCAAGCCACGCTGGGCATTGCTTGATGCCTGTGTGTTTGACAGAGATCACACAGCAAAGGAAATCCTTGGGGCGATAAGATCCATCCTGGGTAGGTGGACCCACACTGAGGGATCTAGCTTCGAGGCCAGTTACTTTGTAACTGATAATGCCTTGAATATGGTTGCAGCCATGAGTCAGGGGGTGGCTATACCCAGGACCCTGATTTTTCCTTGGAATTTGTAAAAAAATTCCATGGGAGTCAGGGCCCAATTCTGTGCCTCGGCGCGATTTACCATGGGGGGGGGGGGGCTTGGCTTGCCTCCTCCCCCCACACTGGTAAAATTCTCAGGACTTCCCCTCCCCAGCTACCGGGGCTTGCCCTCCCCAGCTGCTGGGGCTTGCTTGACTCCCCCCCCTTTTACAAAAGGAATTGCCTTATCAGAGATGGCAGCAGCAGCTGCTCCGTCCAGCGCGCTCGTACTTCCTGGCCCCTCCCGACGGGGTCTCTCAGGGTGACGCAGCCAGATGACGTCATCCACCTACGTCGCCCTGAGAGACCCCATCAGGAGGGGCCAGGAAGTACGAGCGCGCTGGATGGAGCAGATGCTGCTGCCATCTCTGGTAAGTTAATTAATTATCTAAAGGGGGGGAGGCAAGCCCTGGCAACTGGGGAGGCTGGGGAGGGGAAGCCCCGAGGGTTTTTTCATTCCCCTCCCCTCATGGAATCTCCTGCCCCGCGTCCCCCCAGTGCAGGCTAGAAATTCTGCGCTGGGGTAAGCGGGGCAGGAGATTCCACGAGGGGAGGGGAATTCCACGGGAAATCTGCGAATCGCAGACCCGCGTTTCCCTCGGGGCCCTGGCTATACCCATATTCTCTGTGGTGCGCACATTCTGAATCTCGTGGTTCAGAATGCCATCTCTGGGATCGAGGCCATGGAACACATCCTTGGAACTGCCAGGAAGATTGCCAGTTTCTTCCACCAGTCAGTTTCAGCCAGTCAGGCACTGCGAGAGAAGCAGGAGGAGTTGGGTTCCCCTCTTCACCAGCTGATTCAGGATGTAGTAACAAGGTGGAACTCCACTTTTTTTATGCTGCAGTGACTCCTGGAGCAGAAGGAGGTCCTGTATGCCCTATGCTTGTTGCGGAGCATTGGGACACCACCACTGTCTGGGGAAGAGTGGACAGCGGTGGAGCAGCTGACGCAGGTTCTGGAGCCATTTCACATTGGCACGGTGGTGCTCAGTGTGGAGGTTTCCAGTCTGTGCCAAGTGTTACCACTTTTCATGATCCTGCAGCGATAAATGCAGGCATTTCTTTCTCACGGTGACCTTTGTGAGTCTGTGAGGGCACTGTCAGTGGCATTGGCCGATAATTTGGAAAGACATTTCAATGTCTTGATGAAAAGTCGGCCACATTTCCTGGCAGCGCTACTCGACCCATGGGTTAAGCGGAAGATGACTGCGCTCATTGTTCCCTTCACGACCTACAGGGGTGACCTCGTCAATGAGGTGCAGCAGTATTGCCAAGCACAGCGGCCCCTGCAGCATGAGGCAAGTGCTACTGCTCCTACAGGGGTTGCAAGTGGGGGTCAGTCTGCCATGACTCTTTCATGGCTGGAGGAATGGGTGGAGGAGGATGCAGGATCTACATGTGAGCCGGAGCAACAGGATATTGCAAACACTTATGTTTCACAATATCTTGCTGAGCCCCCATGCCCTGAATCCACCAAACCCATGGACTACTGGTCATTGAAGATCCATGTGTGGCCCCCGCTTGCAAAGGTAGCAGTGCGATACATCTCGTGTCCTCCTACGAGTGTATCCTCGGAGCAGGTGTTCAGTGCGGCAGGAGACATTGTGACCCCACATCACTTGAAAGACAGTGGAAGAGTTGGTCTTTCTCAGGACTAACCTTCCCCTTTTTCGGTTCATGGAGGGTGAGACCTTTGACTGGGGGACATGATGTGCTTGCCCAGCCCCAGAGGATATCCTCTCAGGCTACCTTCATTCCCCTGTACCTGTTCACATCCTGACAAGACTCAGGCAAATTACATCGGCCTTCAGTTTGGTCAGCGGTGTCATTGACGAGCTCACAGCAGCAGGTGGTCTCGGTTTGCACAGCCAGCATGGCACCCACAGCAGGGCAATATTCCCAGTCCAAGCACTCCACCAGGGAAATGTAGTAGGAGGAAAGCTATTACTTATTCCCATATATTGCCGGCCCACAAGTTGCCTCCCTTGATCCCCTTCCATCCAGGAGGAAAGGCTAGGAGTGCACTCACCTGCATCTCATCTCTGCATCTCATTTCTGCATCTTGCTGTGTCTCATCTCTGTGTCTTGTCTCTGCATCTCATCTCTGCATCTTGCTGCATCTCGTCTGCATCTCAACTCTGCATCTCGTCTATCGCACACATACACTGGAGTGGAGTGCCCCAGTGGTGCTAATCCATTGCACGCCATCCTCGGAGTCTGGAATGGAACACCCCATCAGGGCCCTTCACCCGGTCACATGCCACACTGTCCAGCACACAGCACACCACAGAAACATACATCAGCCCAACATGCATGGGGTGGCCACTCCCGCCCCCCCGGAAGATGTTCAGAGGGCTTTGGGAGGGTGGAAAATCTTCTGGGGGGTGGGGGCTGCTCCCCAATGACATGGCCCATTCCACACAACAGCCCCCCTCCTTCAGCACCCTCCCCATCCACCCACCGCTCTCTCACCCAAGCTCCAGCCCGGAACCCCTCAGCCATCTAATGTGTCCCCAACTTCCCACCACCATCACTGCTCCTCCAGATGTGGTAGGACTACATTCCCAATGGATTAAAATACAAATAATTCCTGAGGGTTTAGTCCTTCTGTGTCAGAGGCTCCAGCACCCCAGCTATGGCACCTCATCTGGAACAGACTGGACCATGAAGGCAGAAGATGAAGGCCAGACACCCACCCACAATGAGTGCACTGCGGACACAAATGGGGTCCATTTTCCTCAGCGGGTGTTTCTGATGAGCATCTGAAGAGAAAGGGTCCCTGTGTGTCTCAGTAGCCTAGCCTGTGGATTTGAAGAAAAAAGCATTCCACACCCTGGAGTCTGACTTGACTGTGTCTGAGAAGAGAACTCTTGCAATGACACTCACTGAGGAAAGGACACAGCAATGGCAGAAGAATAATTGATTATGTAACACTGCCAGCCCAGCAGTGCACTGCATGATGCATTGCTGCCTTTTAGCACCAGTGTGTGTTCTGCAGACCCTCTGGCACTAATAGGCATCTCTGTGTCAGTGTGTACTAGCCTTGCCTAATGCCTGCCTGAGTGCTACCATCATGGAAAACAACTGCCATTCCAGAGGAGATGAAACCAAGAGCACTCCAGTAGGTGAGTGATGACATTGGAGTTTGGACATGGTTGGGACAGGGTTACCCCCCCATCCCATATGCATGCACATGCAGCATTGCGTATACAAAGTAAACACACACTCACACTCCAAATTTGCCCTCCCCCACCACCCAGTGGACTCAGGCATGAATGGTGAATGAATTAATGAACCGCTGACCAGGTCTAGGACTAGGCCTTCGGGCTGAACCCTGTGACCCAGTGGACTCAGGCATGAATGGTGAATGAATTAATGAACCGCTGACCAGGTCTAGGACTAGGTCTTCGGGCTGAACCCTGTGACCCAGTGGACTCAGGCATGAATGGTGAATGAATTAATGAACCGCTGACCAGGTCTAGGACTAGGTCTTCGGGCTGAACCCTGTGACCCAGTGGACTCAGGCATGAATGGTGAATGAATTAATGAACCGCTGACCAGGTCTAGGACTAGGCCTTCGGGCTGAACCCTGTGACGCAGTGGACTCAGGCGTAAATGAAAGAACCTTTCCTTTTCTCTTCCATGGAAATGAGTTCTTATGTTAAGAGGACCCCTTAATAAATCTTACCTGTGTGAGTGTATCTGTGTGAATTGAGAAATGGGTGATGGTGAAAGGATAGTCCGATCACCCCGCAAAAAGGAACCATTAGAAGACTGCTGATAGCCAAGGAGGGAATGAAAATCTAGGATTCAGAGGTTCAGGATAAAGGTAGGCGAAACAAGCAACGTGAATATTGTAATAATAAATAATAATAAATTTAAATTTAAAGAATAAGAAAAAAGAAACGTTGTTGGCCATGGGGTCTAATGGGGGTGTGGGGCAAAGTGTGGTCTGGTGGTACTGGTTGGTTAGTCGGTTATATTCACTTGTGGTTTTACTTTTTGTGTGTGTGCTGGGTGCTGGCTGGGGACTGGCTGATGGTACTGGTACTGGTTACTGGTGGTACTGGTTGCACTCGTGGTACTGGTTGGTTAGTTAGCAGTTAGATCCACTTGTGTTTTTACTCTTTTTTTGTAATTGAATTGCATTTGCAGGTAATTTTGGTTTTACTTTTCTCTCCCATTGATTTCAATGAGAAAAGTTGCCCATTGATTTCAATGGGAAAAGATTCAGTACAGGTATTCCGGTTCTAATCCGGTATTCAGAGATCCGGTAAATCCGGTAACTGGTATTTTCCCCCAAGTCCCACCCCTATATATAAGAAACATCCAGAACTACTAACCTATTTTTGTCAGTGAAAATTATACTTATGAGTCAGCATAAACATGGGAATAGTTTTGCTGAGTAAAGAAAAGCCATCCATTTTCTGACCATATAACATTTTAAAAGGTGGGGAAATTAAATTATTTCAACTAAATTAATTTGGTTCTGATGGGCAGAGGGGAAGGGGGATGTTATTTTGCTTTAAAGAAGGCCAGTTCATCCTGGAGTGATACACGTAATGTAAACATTCTAAAACTATCACATCTAACACAACAAACAAAATCAATACACAGCACCTGAAAACAAATCAATATACAAGGAGTCTGGAAAACCATACATAATTAGAATGGGGAAATGGTACTTTTTTACTTATAAAAAATACCGTAAGAGAACCCAGCGCATGAGGGAAGCAGAGGCATTTCTGTTCATACACAAAGCTAATACTGAAGAAGGAAAGCCAAACCATTTAATAAAAGGGTTATTGTTTGACTATTTTAACTGAAACCCCCCCTAAATCTAAGATTATGCAAATTTTTACTTCCTGATCATTCTTCCTCATAGAAATGGCCAGTGAAAGGTTTACAGCTTCAAGTTTCAATAAGGTCCCCTTCTTCCCTTTAGCACTTTGTCATTGGCTGACTGGATATCAGCTCAGGATAAGCAGCTCTCTGTTGATTAACTCTTGTGATGTCATATGACCCATTTTGAGTGTTAATAGTTGAATTTTATGTGCTGTTATTGCAGCTCATGATGTGAAGATGATATGGATTTGATGCATATGTACAATTTCAGACCTCTCTATGTTGAGATGCAGGCTATATAAAATCAACATTAAATTGGCCGCAGCACTCAGAAGCAGACATCAAATTTTGATCATGGAATAAAAAGGGGAAATAAATGTTCTTTTCTGACTTTAATATTTCTGTTTAAAGATGCCTCCTGCCCCCATCTTTGCAAATGTCCCTTTTTGCGTGGTACTAATCTCAGTAATTGATGTCTGCAGCATCTCAACCATGATTATTGATTCTCACAGGATTTTCACACAAATAAAATCTATTCTTGTTTCAGCCTTATTTCTCATTGGTTTTGCCTATATCCTCTCTCCCCAGCCTCGGCTTCCATGCTGCTGGCTGCTGAGCTGTTAGTTGGTTTATGTTTGAAAAAATAGCAACTCATGATTTATATACCTAGTAGGGGTGGGAAACCGGTAGAATCCGGTATCCGATAATGCCGGTACCGGGCATATCGGCATTATCGGATTTGACCCGGTAATCCGGACCGGGTACCGGATTCCGGGGTACCGGATTTTTTTTGCATTGCAGCCATTTAAAAATGGCTGCAATGTAAAAAAACTGCCCCAGCAAAAAA
>QEPC01011131.1:6528220-6546206 GCA_003113815.1 Sphenodon punctatus
GCCCATACTAGGAATATAATTCAGATATTCTTTGAGATGGAGGGTCTGATTCACTATTGCTATATCAGCCTGGCGAGCTAAATCCTTTAATCTAGTTGTAATCATATTCTTCAAGGTCCCTATCACCTTCCCATCCAAGAATTCTCTGGAAAAACCCATCATTCTCAAATAGGAGGAAATCGCCACTTCCCAAGAATTTTGGTACTCATCGGCTACATAGAATGGAGTGAGTCCCTTTAGGTGGCTGCTATGAATTTTCAGCCAATCCCAAGCGCCTTGGCCCACCCCTCCCGCTCCCACCCTACTTGGCCCAATTCCAATCTAACTGCTGCTGCAGGTGTACCTGGGGGTATCCTCAATAACTTTTGCAAGAATTGATATTGGACACTCCCCCAGTTAACTTTAGTCAGGGGAGCCCATAATTCTACTCCATATAGGAGCTTAGCTCTAGCCAATGCATTGCCCACTTGAATTGCAGATTTTACCTCCAACCTATCAGAATTGTAGAAGTACTTGGCTATTGCTCTGGTCATAGGTCTAACAGTCTCTATTGCTCTTTGCACGTGCACCTTCCACCTTCCAGTCTGCTGAAACTGCAATCCTAGATACTTAAATATGGGTACTTGCTCGAACATATTCCCCTGTATCTCCCATCTATATTTTTTCCTAGCTCTTGTAAAAACCATAACTTTTGATTTTTTGTAGTTGATCTTGAGCGCATTTTGCTTGCAATACATCACAAATTCATTTAGCTGCCACTTTAATCCTACCCTGGTTTGAGAAAGCAAAACCATATAAATGTATGTGACTGTAACAACTTTGTAGTCCAACCAGTGTACATGAAATTTGGCAGGACTGTATATCACACTTTCATGATCATCTCTACCAAATATCAGAAAGATGTGATAAAGGGTCCCAATTTTATATGCCTGCACAGCATATGCAGAGAAGGAGCCTATGCCAGGGATTCTCTTACGTGTCACTGTAGTATAAGATAGGTTTGTGATGCTGTCAGGCCCAGGTTTTGAACCCCTGGCCACTTGGGGGTGCTGCTGCAGTAGCTTGAGCAACCTGGTGCCTTGGTGGCCTGTGTTTCCTTCTTTCTGCTTTGCCTCCTCCTGCATCTCCGCCTGGTGTGTGCCCCGCCCTTGCTCACCTGTCTCCTATTTCTGTTGCCTGTTTCCTAGCTACCTGATTGGCCACCAAGGAGTATTTAAGACCTTCTGGTAGCTTCAGGAAGCTGGTGGAGCAACTGCTCTTCCCGGTGTTTGGTTCCTGTTCTTTCTCTTGACTGTATATAGTGTGGACCTGTTTCTTCCCCTGTGGCTATGCCCGTTGTGTGTTATGTGTTGAATCTTCATGTTCTGTTAACCCTTTGTGTCCCATGTGTGAGAAGCACTTCCCCTCCTTGTTGTTGCTGGTAATCCTTGTTCCCTTTGTGTGTCGAGGCCTTTCTCGCCCAGCTCCCTTTCTCCCTTAGTCTTCCCCCATGGTGTGTACTCTGCTGTGTACTTTCCTTGCACTTGTCCTTTCTCCATGGTGGTTGGTCTTCCTCATATCACGAGTCCCTCATGTTGTGCCTTGTTCCCTATTGCTCTAACCCTCTCTCTCCTGTGTTTGCCCCTTGTTGCACTCTACCTCTCCACTGCTGGTAATTCCCCCAGCTCCCCACTGCTGGTAATTCCCCTAATTCCCTGTCACTGGTATTCCATCAGCTCCTAGTCCCTTGACCTCGATAATGAGCCTTAAGCTTTCTTAGGCCAGCTTGTCTGGTTTTCATGCTGAGCATTCAGTCTCCCTGATATCAGAGAATGGCTGAGAGGTTTCAGTGTTTGATCTGTGGGACATCCCCTACTCGCTTCAACCCTTTCCGCTCTGACCAGCCCTTCTCTTCCCCCCTTTTCCCAGCTTCTTGCCACGGAGCCTGACAGATGCCAATTGGCCAGAAGAAAGGTCAACCAAATATCCTCATTCTGTGCTCTAACCATACCAACATCTCTCCCCCACTTGTTACTGGGAAGTCAGAAACAACAATTTAGGAAAGAGTCAATAGAGATTATCTTTTGTCCTCTGTCACCATGCTGCAAGATGTGATTGTGATTATAAATTGGCCAGCCTGGATGTGTAAACTATGGGCATTTTTACACACACGTTAACATTCCGGATGTTTCAATCTTCTAGGTTTACAAGCCCACAAGTAAGTTCTCGATGCATTTTTCACACACACGCTGCCCTGACACAGTTTCTGGATGCATTCTTCACACAAACACTGTCCTGAGGCAGTCTAAAGTAGCCACAGCTGTAAACGTGACAGGCAGCCATGGAAACCAAGTGACCACAGCTGTCTGGAGCAAAGCAGTTTACCAGGAGAATGATTTACACACAAAAGTTCTTGGAGAAGTTTCACACAGAAGTTCAAAGATCTGGATGTTTAAGATCTGGGTGAGTGATTTAGACACACAGAAAGCTCAGGATGTAACAGCAAACATCCAGGAGAAATGTGTGTGTAAAAACACCCAATGTCTCCTGATTTCTGGGATGCTATCCCCAAAGTCCCAGTTATGTCCCTTATACCCACGCCCTATGCCCACCTTGAAGCCGCTACCAATTGGTCCTGTAAAGCTAGAAGCATGCAGTAATTTGCCAATAAATGTGTCTGTCAGTCTTTTGAGTTGCTCCCCATTCTGTTTCAATTGTTATTTAATGTATATATGAAGCCCCTGTAGGAGGTCGTGAGAGGGTTCGGGGTGCGATGTCACCAATATGCTGATGATACTCAGCTGTACCTCTCTTTTTCAGCTGACCCAGAACCTGCTGTCTCATTGCTAACCCA
Organism: Sphenodon punctatus; assembly: GCA_003113815.1. Taxonomy (NCBI): domain Eukaryota; kingdom Metazoa; phylum Chordata; class Lepidosauria; order Sphenodontia; family Sphenodontidae; genus Sphenodon; species Sphenodon punctatus. Next base: position 6,531,054 of record QEPC01011131.1, read on the forward strand.
GTGTCTGGAGGCCGTGGCAGAATGGATGCGGCAGAGCAGACTGAAGCTCAACCCCGATAAGACCAAGGTGATGTTGGTGGGGAGAGCGAGGGAGGTGTTGTCCCCCCTGATTGGGGGGGGTTGCCCTCCTTTAGCTCAGCAGGTTTGGAGTCTGGGGGTGATATTGGACACAGATCTCCGCCTGGAGCAACAGGTGGAGGTAGTGGCAAAAGCTGCTTTCCGCCAGTTATATCTGGTGCGGAGGCTGCGTCTGTACGTCTCTGGCCAGAACCTGGCCTTCCTCATCCATGCCTTCATCATCTCGAGGCTGGACTACTGCAATGTGATCTACGTGGGGCTGCCCTTGTTCCTGGTTCGGAGGCTGCAGCTAGTGCAGAATGCGGCGGCCCAGCTCCTGTCGGGGACGAGCTGTCGGGAGCACGTAACACCTGTGCTCCAGACTCTGCACTGGGTGCCAGTAGCGAGCCAAGCCAGGTTCAAGGTATTGGTATTAATCTATAAGACCCTTCACGGTCTAGGCCCCTCATACCTCAGGGACCGCCTCGTCCTCCGCGCCCCAGAGCAGCTCCTTCGGTCTGCCTGGGGTGCCTTCTTGGAGGTCCCTCATGTTAAATGGGGGGGCCACAATGGAGAGGGCATTCTCGGTGGCAGGGCCGCGCATTTGGAACTCCCTCCCGGAGGAAGCTCGCCTGGTCCCAAGCCTTTGCTGCTGTCAATCTGCTGGGAGGACCTTAACTTCAACTCCCCGCCCAGCTGGTCATGCCCCTGACAGCACCACAGAGTTGTAGGCACCAGCCTATATCTTTGGGCAATCTTCCACAACTTTATGATGTGTGTGTGTGTGTTTGTGGGGGGGCAGGTAGATCACGGGCCAGGAAAACTGCTGAGTCTGGGTGGGGCTGCAAGCGGGGAGACGTGGGGGTGCACTAATGGAGAAGCACCAGTGGCAGGCAGCCTCTACGACCGTTCGCTTGTATCCAATGAAAGCTTCTGGGTCCTCTGCACAGAGGGGCACAGCAAGGTTGGAATGGGCCCAGGGACAAGAAATGGACACACACATACACTCCAGTCTTCTTCCCTGTTCCACTCCTTCATGGAATAAAACATTATTTTTTAAAAAATATCATAATGCCAAATGCGCCTCTCAGCTTTGCTTTGGAGTTTATCCATAAACTAAAATTTTATTCCTTTTTCACAAATGTTTCTGTGATCACAGCCCTGCCACTATTATAATCTCCTAAACATTCAGAGTTCTTTCAACATTCAAAGTGCTTTACAGTACTTATCTAGGTCACATACCAAACCACCCTGCAAGATAGATCATTGTCTCTCACACACAAAACAATCCTTAGCAAGCAACCATCCACACACTCCACCCAGCAAAACCAGATTTCCACATTCTCTCTCTCTCTCTCTCTCTCTCTCTCTCTCTCTCTCTCTGACACACACACACACACACACACACACACACATCCTTCCCTCACATGCACAGTACACACCTAAAACATTGTCCTCACAAGGCTTCCACCCATACCTTAATGGCTTTTGTTAGATGACTGCATAAATTCAGTGCCCTGCTTTATTTCCTGCTTTTCTTCCCCAGTGTCCTCACAAAGAAATAGGCAAAGGAACATCTTTTTATAATTAACAAGTCAAACAATCATAAAACACAAATCCTCCTAGGAATGAGCATTAGGTAGGCATCACATTCATCCACATAAGCAGGTCAGACACTAGGCATGTACCATAAAGAGTGTGCATATGCACCAACCCAGCTTGGGAGCCTGTGCCATTATTAGTATTATATCACAAGGGCAATGTTCCAAGCAAACATAAGGCAAACTAGGGGTCAGGATGCTCAGGTTGGACAGAGGGCCAGAGAATGGTTTGTACAGTTCCCTATGCTACAGGCTCAGTGGGCTCTTGCCTTTGGTTCATCATATTCATCTTGCATCTCCTCCCCATCACCAGCTCCAGCCCCAGATGCCCTCCCCCACAGGAAAACAAAGTAGCTGATCTCTTCAAGAGCCCTAGACATAGACAGCAGTTCAAGAGAGATCTTGGAAACTGAACATCCACAGTGAAGTATCGACCCAGTATGGTGAAATTACCACAATAATGACCTACTCAGAGGGAGGTTGCCTGTTGCCTAGGGATGTGCATTTTGTTTTTGTTATTATGATAATGGAAATGTAAATTTATGTTTTCTTTTTCTATATTGGAAAAATGAAAATGAGAAATAATAATAATGAAAAGGAAAACAATGTTTTGTTTGGGAAATAATGGGAAACCACTGGAAAGAGTACTTATGGCTATAAAGTTTTTACTTTTTATTTAAATTCTGATTAAACTTTGGGAGATTGTACCCCCAATGGAGGGCACTGTATGTACCACATTTCAGAGGTTGGGTAAAGGGAACCGATTTTATAAGCAATTGGAATGTTGTGATTTGAAGAAAATCTGCATGCACATTCCTAGCTATAACTTTGTTATATTCCATCCAAATTACATGAAACCTAATAAATGTATGAACATCTCCAAAATTACCAATCCTGCCAAATTTCAAAAAGATTGGATAAAAAGTCCTGAAGTTATAAGCCATTAACTTGAAAATGCATTTCTGAATGTAACATTTTTATATTCCATATAGTTTACAAGACATTTTGCAGGAATGTATCCAACATGTTTCCTGCCATTTCTGCCAAACTACAGGACAATTTGATAAAGGCCCTCAATTTTATAAGTAATTGAAGTTGTCCCCTTGAAGAACATTATTCAGATAAATAGCAGTACATGAAGTGCCAGTCAGAGGCAGGCACCTGGCATGGCAAGGGGAGGGAGGCCGGGGAGCAACCCAACAAACTGACAGACACATTCACTCATTTTCTTCCCCAGTTTCCTCATAAAGAAATAGGCAAAGGAACATCTTTTTATAATTAACAAGTCAAACAATCATAAAAGACAAATCCTCCTAGGAATGAGCATCAGGTAGGTATCACATCCATCCATCCACATAAGCAGGTCAGATACTAGGTATGTACCATAAAGAGTGTGCATATAAACCAACCCAGCTTGGGAGCCTGCCTGTGCCATTAACAGTGTTATCATCACAAGGGTAATGTTGTTACCAAGCATAAGGCAAATGGATCAGGATGCTCAGGTTGGAAAGAGGGCCAGAGAATGTCTTGTACAGTTCCCTATGCTACAGGTTCAGTGGGCCAATTACTGCATGCTTCCAGCTTTACAGGACCAATCGGTGGTGGCGTCAAGATGGGCATAAGGGGCGGCCCTGAGACGGGCATAGAAGGGACATAACTGGGACATTGTGGATAGCATTCCAGCAATCAGGAGACATGGTTTACACATTCAGACTGGCTGATTATCATCATTTCATCCTGCAGCACTGTGACAGGGGACAAAAGTGAATCTCTATTGGCTCTTTCCTAAACAGATGCTTCCAACTTCCCATTAACAAGTGGGGGAGAGAAATTGGGATGGTTACAACACAGAATGAGGATATTTGGCTGACATTTTGTTGCTGGCCAATTGACATCACAAACTGATCTTATACCACAGTGACATGTAAGAAAATCCCTGGCATAGGCTCATTCTCTGCATATGCTGTGCAGGCATATAAAATGGGGACCCTTTATCACATATTTGCAATATTGGGTAGAGATGATCCTTAAAGTGTGAGATACATCTCTGCAAAATTTCATGTAAACTGGTTGAACTACAAAGATGTTACAGTCAGACGTAGATTTATAAGTTAATTATAATCAGTTAATCAGTAGCCTTTATCCAATACTTATGAAAATTAGCATATGTATTCAAATGGGGAGGTGTATAATTGTGCCAAGTTTCTTCTACATTTGTTAGGAGACAAAGCAGTTACCACCAGGAAAGTATATGCATAAATTTGCAAAATAACATAATTTAACTGCTTATAAATTCAGATTCTCTTATCCAGTCTTTCTGAAATTTGGTACACAATTCCATCAATTGGCAGTACAATACATCCATGCTTAATCCAAATATAATGAAAAACAAAAACGTTCCAGCCAGAAAGGTGTTTTCCATTTAAACCAATGGAAATTAAAAACAAAAGCAAAACTGAAATTACCATATTTATGAAAACAAAAACCAAAAGATATAAATGAAAATAAGATTTAAATGAAAATGAAAAAAAATATCGACATAGGTCCCTGGTGTACACCTCTAAGGTTGCCATCAGACTACTGGCCCTTCTCCCTCCGCAGCACTGAGGAACCTTAAGATTAAGGCTACAAGGTCCCACCATGGCCTCCTGCTGAGTCTTGCTCCTTTGTCTGCCATGCTCTTAATTTCCCTTGGACACACATACTTCCATGAACTGCCTTGAAAGTGATAGAGCTCCTTCTCACAGATCCCCAAATAAGCTCACACTCCTCAGCTTAATCCCACCTTCAAACACAGCCACAATCTGCCATATTCCTCCTCTGTGCTGGCCCCAGCTGGTGGAACCAGCCCAACACTGAGGCTGCGAGGCTCAAGTTCCAGCAGCTGTGTCAGACCCACCTCATTGCTAGCAGCAGCGTGGTGCTACAGCCTGAATTTCCCTTCTGTCGCTCCACTCTGAGGAACTCCGCAGGCTAAGAGGCTCCACTCGCTGCACCGCCTGCTGCAGACTCCTGGCTGCTGCAGCACCTTCTGGAGACACCGGTCCATTCCTCACCTCTGTCTAATTGGCTCCTCTCTGCTCAAGTCCAGGTTTCAGCCAGACCTATTCAGTCCTCTCATTGGTGCAGTCGAGCAGGGCCACGAGCCAGCAGAGCTGGAGCAGACACAGACGGAGCTACAGAGGTGGAGGAAGAAGGGTCCACCCCCGACCCCACTTTGCTGTTTCCTTCCTATTAAGTCCCTGATGAGAGGACTGGACAGGTGAGGCTAAGTTCAAGACTTGGGCAGCATCAGGATCCAATTGCTGAAGACTAAACAGGGGACTTAGAAAGGGAGCAGTAAAGCCGGGTCGGGCACTCAGTCTCCGTTGGCTTGTAGCTCCACTCCTTGGCTCCTGGCTGCCTCATGTGCTCTCAAAAATGCCAGTACACAAGCAATTGCAGACAGTTTGATTGCTCTCTTGTGCTGTGCAGGAGCCGGGGCTGCTGGCACCAGGGGGTGACGCCTCAGCCAAGTCTGCTTCCGGTGGTGGTGAAGGTGGGTGTTCCAGTGACAGCGTGGCGGCAGCCAGCAGGTTTTTTTTTGGCTTTTTTTTTAAAGTTTCAGCCTGCCTTTGGGCTTAGCGTGGCCCCCATCCTAGCATGGGCCCCGGGTCAAATGTCCCAGTTGTCCCTATGGTAGCTATGTCCCTGTCTGTACATTTGAAAATCTGACCCCTACTCTGGCACCTATATAGACCCTAGTGTCTTGAAAATATAGGCCTGTTTTTTGGGTACCGAGTTCAAGTAAATCTAGGCTTGGGATCTTTTGAATAGAGATGTGCAAACAGAACGGGGTTCAGATGTTCGGCCATTCAGCCATTGGGTCGTTCGGTTCAAAAACTGAGTTTGGGTTCAGTCGTTCGGTTCGGCGGAGTTCGGTCCTGATGAACGTTCAGCGGAGTTTGAACTCACTACGAGACTTGGGGCACTACAGGGACCCCAAGGGGTGCCTGTGGGAGCATGGCAGCCAACAGAGACCCAGAAGCATCAGCAGAGACCGGGAAGGGTTAGCGCTTGGCAACCCGGGTTGCCCGGGGAATTGCAGGCTGACAGGCCTCCAGTTCTGCTCGCTCTCTTCTGGCTGGGTTCTCCATTTCTAGTGGCCATCATGGCAGGCGGTGGCTGGCTAGCTGGCCCTGTGAATCACCATTGGGCAAGACTATGTGACCAATTTCCAGAAGCGCTGGTTGAGAGCTGGCAAGTAGGATGTCACCCTGCAATGCCTGGCCCTGTATGGGTGCTGTGCCAGTCACAAAACCCTGACCAGGCCTCTTCCCTGCCTGGAATGTAGGCCCCAGAACCCTGAGGGTGGGACCTGGGGCTGGAGTGGATGGCTGTGATGCAGTGGAATGACAACTCCCTGTCAGCTAAATGATGGCCCCAGAACCCTGACAGTGGGTCCTGGGATTAGAGTGACATCTTCTAGATGACATGGATGGACAGCCCCCCCATGCCTGTAATGTAGGCCCCAGAACCCTGCTGATGGGTCCTGGGGCTGGAGTGACTGCTTCTTAGGGATGTGCAATCGCAGTTCAGGGGGTTAGGGTTCGGGCCGAAGTCGGGGTGTTTGGCCCTTCTGCGAACCCTCTGAACCCGAACTGCCCCCCATCCAAACCGCCTGAACAAAGTTTGGGTTCCAAACCCGTTCGGGCAGGGGGGAATCCAGTTTTCCCTCCCTCCAGGCTGCATGGGTGGAAGAGGTGCCAGAGCTCACCTCCCTCCCCCACCCTGCACAGCCTACTATTTTTTTTTACTAAACAAACAAACAAACTCCACCCCAGGGATCCCCCTACCTAGTGGTACCAGGGCTCCGGCCCTGGGTCCCATGATGGCAGGTCTGGATCCGGTGGTGCTGCGGAGCACTTAAGGCCTCCATTAGGTCTTCCGGGCCAGGTGACCGGGTTAGGTGATCCGGAAGGCCTATGTAGAGGCCTGAAGTGTTCCGCTGCTGCCACCGGAGCCAACCTCAGTGCCGCCACTGGACCCGGGGCCAGAGCTTGACCTACCTGGTGGTGCCGGGCTTCTGGCCCTGGGTCCGGCGGTGGTGGTGGGGCTGGCTCCAGCGGCAACAGCAGAGCACTTCAGGACTCTACTAGGCCTTCCGGGTCACCTGACCCAGAAGGACGAACCGCCCAGAACCACCAGAGTCAGTTGACATATTCTGAGACCTCCCCAGCGGATGGGTGCAGAATCTCTATGTGGGTGTTGTCCACAGCGCCCATGCAGTTGGGGAATCCCCCAGCCACGAAGCTGACCATCACAACCTCCTGGTCCACCAGCTGGATCACTCGGTCCAGCAGCACGCCCTCCACCGCCTCAGAGACGTCCCGCAGGATCTCGGCGACCGTGCTCACCCCAATGCTGAAGTGCTGCGAGATGGAGCTGCAGGAGCCAGATGTTGCAAGGGCCCAGACCCCAATGGCAACCCGCTGGACCATGGGTATGGGGGCCCACATGGGGGTGGCCTGCTGCTCCATCCAGGGCATTAACAGCTCCGCAAGTTGCAGGAGGATGCACATGTCCATCCGAAAGTGAGATCTCCAGGTGGTCTCATCTCATTGGGCTAGTGCCCTGACCCACACCCCTGTGTCCGCTCCGTGATACATACTCGCCAGTCAATGGGCATTGCGAGAAGGGCAGTGCACCCCATGGTCTCCCTCCACCACTGGAGATGGCCGGCCGCCTCCCGGAGCACAGCAGTCCGGTCCCTGGCATGGAGGAGGGCCTGTTGGGCCACCCCAGACACCTGCTGGCCCTGAAGCAGGCCAGGGAGCGCCTGCACCCGTGGTGGGCTCTCCGGGCTCTGGCAGTGCTTCTGGCCATGCACACATGCAGCTGGGTGGCCAGGTGCACCTCTTTGGTCTGGATGCGCAGGAGGTCTATGTGAGAGCGGTACCACTCTACGCACACATCTAGGTGCATCCCGCAGGTGCCCAACCAGCCCAGCTCCATGGTGACCGGTGCCCCGGGTTGGTTGGGGCCACACCTGTTGTAGGTTGGGACCTGTGTTGCCCTGCCCCCTGGTCATGCCCTACCAACCAGGCTCAGGGCCCTGGGTCAGCCTGGCCAGCCCCCAGACCGGCAGGCCTGGCTCCGCTGGGCGAGTGGGGCATGGAGGCCATGGGCAGCCCAATGTGCGCACATGCCTTCCCAGCAGGGGGCATGTCATTTGGTCCTGCCTTTGGCCGGGCATGCGGGCAGGAGCTGCATTCCTGCTGTCATCACCCCCCTCCTGGTGTTGGCTGCCTGTTGTCCTTGGGGCTCTGAGAACTGTGTACGCTGTTCTGTCTGTGTGCTCTGTTCCAGAAGCTGTGCTGGGTCCACATCCCATGCCTCGCTCTGTAGCTGTACAGTGTTGCGCCTGTGCCCTTATCGCTTGGCCTTGGAGCTCCCCTGCTTCCCCTCTTATCCCTCCAGGGATTGTGGGGCCCTCCTTTCCATGCACTTCATATCTACTGCTTGCTGGACCATGACTGGCTGCTCTTCCCCAGGGCTCCTGGCCTGCAGTGCACCTGCGCCCCCCCATAACTGGACCTTCTGTGAGACCATGGCCCTGTGTGACCTGTGGCATTCCCTGGTGGTGCAATTGCTTTTGAGATGCCTGGACAGCCTCACAGGTGCCTATGAGAGTATGAGCTCTGGGCTGTGGTACTATAGCTATGTGGTGAGTGCCTGTGACTGTCGGATGCATGCTGAGATGCTATGCCTGTGTCCCTTTCCCAATGGGTGCATCCCAGAGATCAGGTGCTCACATGTGGGGTGGTCATCAGCAGAGACTGTCTGCCCTCTCTGTGTACAGCCTGTCTGCCTACACGGCCTGTCTGGTGGAGGGGGGGGACTGCCTTGACTGTGTCCTTCTTTGGCTGTGTTCATGGGGCCTGAGGTTACCAGCGGTCTAGCGGGACGATCTATCACTGCCTGTTGGAGCTGGGTCACCTTCTGTGGCCCCCACCTGCTGACTATGGCTTGTCAGAGTCCTCTGAAGTAGAGGTTTCGGTGTTGGCTGGTGTGTGGTCCCAATCCAATGTGCAGGTAGGGCTGTCCGCTCAGGATCCCTTCGAGGCATACTACCTGGTCACCCAACACATGTCTGTGCTGGGGTACAATCGGGGCATGCTTCAGTGTCCCCACTTCGTGCACCTGGCAGGCCACCTGTCCCCGGGCCCCTTTGTGGCCCCCTGAAGCTGGCTGTGAGGCCCCCCTTTCCTTCTGGGTCCTGGATGCTGGCCCAGCTGTGGGCCTGGCTCCACCCCACTACCGCAAGTCACTGTCCGCTCCCTCCATGATGTCCCTGGCTCGGTGCTGTGCTGGCTGGTGTCTGGGGTCCCACTGCCCCTGCTTGTGCCTCTGGCCCCCTATGTGGACCCCCCATTTGCCTCTGTGACTGGTGTTCCACTCCTTGGCTGTCATCTCCTGTGGCTGTTTCCTGAATGCTGAGGTGGCTCCCAACGCCCCGGGTGCTGCTGTCCTTCCTGGTCCGGCCTTGATCCCTCCTGTGCCCATGGCCCCCTCCCCCCTTGGATGCCTCTGTGATTGATGGGTGCTGGGGCCCCAGGACTGCACCTCCCGACTTCCTCCCGGGGGTGGGGGCAGGCTTATGGAAGGGCTGCTCCACTCCTCGGCCCCGGCTCACCTCTGTCCCATCCATCACCCCCTGGCCGGTGCATGGGCTCCTTGACAGTCTCCTGGACCATTACTGGGCCCTCCCTGGACTGTGTGGACTCCCCTTGTGCCTGTGCTGTGCCCCTGCGGGGTCCCCCCATTCTGGGACTGTTGGTGTAGCTGTGGGGGTGCCCGTGCAGGCTGTGCTGTTGGGGGCATCTGGTTGCCACTCTCCGTGTCCTGCCGTCCCCTGTGCCAGCTCCCCCCCTCCCCCTGGCCTTGCACCCCTCACCCCAGTGCCCGAAATGCCATGTGTGTTGTCTGTCCCGCTGTGTCCCCCCTTCCCTTCCTTTCCTGTGTGGGTGTGCGTCTGCCCGGGCATGTGTCTGTTCTGTGTGTTCCACTGTGTCCTCATTTTCCCTGTGCCTGTTGTGCATGCTGCCTTGTCAGCTCTTCTCTCTCCCTTCCCATTTCCCTTGTGTGGGCGTTCCCTGTAGGCACTTTTGGCTTCGTTTGTGTCATGTCTGTGTCCCGTTCCTCCCTGGAGCCTTCCGGGTGTTTTGAGAATGGCCTGGGATTGACGTCACGTCAGTTGCTCTGCCCTGGGCTGTGGTCTGCCGGCCTGATTCCCTGCTCTGGTCCTGCACCCATCACATCTGTTTGGGGCCTTTCTTGACCACGGGGGGTGGTGAGACGGGTTGCCACTGCTGGGAATCCACTGTGCTGGTTTGGGCACCCGTAACATCTGAAATCACCCCTTGTCTCAATCTACCCTGACTTGGTGGCAGGTACTACAGCACAATGAAGAATCTGGCATAAATATATGGAGCGATTTAATGCAGCAGGAATAAAGGCATAAATTTGCTATCCAGCTTTTCCCATTCATGCATAAATGAAAAAGAAGAACCTTCAACAAGGGACAAGATTTGGTCACCTGCATGGCTAAACACATGGAAGAATTCCATATATTGGTGCACATAATTTGGTGCACATAATGACTTCCATTGGAGGTACAATTCCTTCAGGTTTCATCCAAATATAATGAAAAAATAAAAAAGTTTACAGCAGAAAATGTGTTTTCTATTGAAATCAAGGGAAATCGAAAATGAAAGCAAAAATGAAAACAAAATTTTGATATTTACAAAAATAAAAATGAAATTTTTAAATAACAAAAATAAAAAATATATATGAATAATGACATCTCTGGTGCACACCTCTGGGAGAGAGTTCCACAACCACCGAGAACACCTTCTCAAACATCACCACGTGGGAAACCTGGGGGACCTCCAAGAGGGCACTATCGGATGACCACAGGGGCCGATCCAGGACACAAGGAATGAGGAAATCTTTCAGGTATGTGTGGTCAGGCTGTATAGTGCTTTAAAGTTAATGGCCAACACCTTGAATTGGCCATGGAAGACTATAGGCAGCCAGTGAAGAGAATAGACCACTGGTGTTATGTGGCCTTCCCCTTGAGAAGAGCCATATTCTGCATCAGCTACAGCCTCCAGATCATCACCAAGGGTAGTGCAGTGTAGAGTGCATTACAGTAGTCCAGTATTGAAGTGAAAAATGCATGGATGATGGTGGTAAGATCGGCGCCTGAGATATATAGCCGAAGCTGGTGGACCAGATGTAGTTTATCAAATGTGCTCCTTGCCACAGCCGCCAACTGGGCCAGGCAGAGCTGTGAATCAAGGAGAACTCCTAGATTCAAACTTGAGGAACCAAGGAGGGACATACCCCATCAATGATGGGAGCCTCCACTCCCTTACCCACCAACATCACTTCCATCTTGTCGGGATTCAGCTTCATGTGGCTCATCCTCATCCAATCCCCCACCACAGCCAGACATTAGGCAAACACTGAGACTGCCAGGCCTGGGTCAGATAAAAATGAGAGGTACAACTGGGTGTCATCAGCGTACTGAAGACACCAAACTTCAGACCCTCTCACAATCTCACCTAAAGGCTGCATGCGCATGTTGAACAGGAGAGGAGACAGAATAGATCCCTGCAGGACTAGTTCACATGTGAGGTCCTGGGAAGATGATGTACAATCCCTCAGTACCACACACTGAGTTTTTCTGGCCAGGAATGAGCAGAACCATTCAAGAACAGTACCGTCCACCCTGGTCTGGTCCTGCAGGTAAGTCACCAGCATCTTATGGTCAACCGTGTCAAATGCCCCTGAAAGATCTAACAAAATCAGAAGAGTGGACCGGCCATGATCCAACTTCCAGCGCAGATTGTCAGCCAAGGCCACTAGCACAGTCTCTGTGCCATAGCCAAGGCAAAAGCCAGATTGGGAGGGATCATGGAATCTATTGCAGTCCAGATGCCCCTGGAACTGCTGGGCAACTGCAGTATATTAATATTGAAAATATTGTTTAAATATTATGTGTCTCATACAGCACAAAGAATTGTTTCCTATGGCCATTCCAACCACTGGGTATGTTAGAAACCCCATAAAGCTGTGGGATAGTTGGCAAAAAATAGCAACTATTGACCCAGAGTTATAGGAGGGAAAATGCTTATAAACATACAGCTGTCACATAAACCACAACCTTACATGGCATGGGAGTTAAGGTGCAGGTCACCCCCTTCTGCCTTCATTCCTGCCTTAACTTAAAATGTCCATGCTTTTTAACACTTCGTAGAATTGGTAACTGTCACCTTAACTTATCTGTTGAACTCAATAAAGTTTTTAGTTTAATGCATTTTTCCTAGTTACGCATGGAATTTCTGTCCATAAAGATTCTGGGTAATTTCAGATGTTATGAGATCACAGTCAATCACAGTGAACCACAGACAATTGTGTGGCGTGGCCAAAGAGCCTGAAACGTCTGATCAGCGGCATCCAGATGTTCACCACAGTCAATCACCCGTAGGGGCCAAAGCCAACCACGGTTCTGGAGGTCGGGATGGGACCATCCCTGGAATCTTGGTCAAAGCGATTCCCACTGGGAAACCACCAAACATAATGACTGAACGGCAACCATCAGGCAGGATCAAACAAAATGATCCCCAACCATGGCGATAGCATGCAGCGTTGCTGCCAGACAATGAACAACACACAGGCCGGGGAGGGAGATTTAAAGGGCACACAGCAGCAGGGGAATGTGGCAGGATGGAGCAAGGTGGAAGGGTGAGGAGAGCAGAGGGTGAGCGAAGAAGGGAGGAGGAGGAGGAGGAAGAGGAGTGGCAGCCAGGGCAGGCCACCCCAGAGGGGACAACCGGCCAGGGGACAGAGGCACCCCGGAAATGGGTAAGGATAGTGAGGGGGGCCTGCAAAGTGGCAGAGGGGCACAAAGGGGGGTGCCTTGCAGGAGGGGGGCAGGGAGGGGGGCTGTGGGTCAGAAGGACAGAGGCACCTAAACCCCCCTTTATGACCAACAGACCTGGAAATGGGCCCAGGAACCGAAGCCCCCAGTGAAGACCAGCAGAGAGGAAGCAGAGGAGGAGGAGCAGGAGGAGGGCACACATGGGAGCTTCTGGTACCAGCAAGGGGGGCAATGGGGGCACAAGGAGACCCAGGACTTTATCCAGATTTGGGCTTCTCTGGAACAGCAGGTGGAACTCACCATGAACAAGAGGAACAAGCATGTGTTTACGGAGATAGTGCGGGACATGTAGGCAGTGGGGCACCAGAGGACCAGGGCCAAATGCTGCTCCAAGGCCAAAGAGCTCAAAAGGGGGTACAAGGCCATAAAAGACAATAACTGGTGGTCAAGTCATGGAGCACAGACTGCCCCCTACTACAAGGTCCTGGATCACATCCTTCACCTAAAGGGCTCAATAGTCACCCCATGGCTCGTGGGGAGTGCCGTGGTCCAGGGCATGGAATGGGCAAATGTGCCCCCACCCCTGGCAGCCCCACCCGCAGGCACCAACTCCGGGGATCCAACCCTCCCAGAGGAACACCCCAGGACCTCAGGGAGCAGCAGGCCCCCTCATGAACCAGTACCGGGAGCCCACACCCACAGTCTGACTTGGGCAGATCCGAGGCCAAAACACTGGTGACCCTGAGCCAGTGGACACGGGGAGCAGAGCCACACTGAGGAGCCTGTCTCTGAGGGTTCTGAGACAGATACAGAGGGTAGGCATGTGGTTGGGACGGCAAGCAAATCATAGGGAGTGTGCCAAGGGGTGGGGGCCCCCACAGGGTGCGGGTCCATCCCCGAGGCCACCAGGAACCAGGGAATGTGGGACGGGGTCTGGGTGCACAGGGCACCACCTGGGCACAGAACAGAGGGGACAGGCACTGCTGACTGGGAGGCACTGGCACCCGGTGCCAGCGAGTGGGGGGCAATGGTGGGATGGGGACTGGACCTATTCAAGGGTAATGCAACCCCCACATCTGTTCCCCAACAGGTGCGCACACGTCCTGGCACATGGGACCGCTAAGTGATGGGGACATCGGGGGACAGCTGCAGCAGCAGCAGCTGGAGGACCAAGGTGACATACCATGGTGGGGGTTGCAGGAAGGATGGACGGGCCACAGGGGGGCACCAAGGGAGAGGACCACACTCGTCATGAGCTGGCAACAACCACCCCCAGAACCACTCCAGGACAGGTGGCACACGACTGACTCCGACTAATGGTCTTCAATTGTCTCCCCAACAGGGCAACCAGCAGCGCCCCCACCAGCCAAACCCGTATCCCCGGCACAGTGGATATGGGAGCATAGGGCATGGGTATGGTACTGGAGTTGGGATCTTGCCGAGGAGATCATCCGGACCAGCATGGAGCAGGGGGAGCGGATGATTGCTGCCATAGACCGCATGCTGGCAGCCACGGAGAGGGCCCTGCAGCACGCGAAGGCGAAGAACCGTCAGCTGGTGGAGGTAATGTGCCTGGAACAGAGGTGGGAGTGCTGGGAGCACACCTGGCAGATGGATGCGTGCTGCTACATGAATAATTGATTGGCTGGGAGAAGAACACACACGTAAGATGGACCGGTCCCTGGATATTAGGGATGTGCGAACAGATTGCAGTTTGGGTTCAGTTGTTCAGTTCGATCCGGTCATTTGGTTCAGTCATTTGGTTCGGTTGCCAAGTTCATGTTTGTTCGTTCTGTTTGGCCATTCAGAAATAAGTATCGCTTGATCCCAAGATCGTGTCGGAAACCGGAAACCAGAAATCCGAGTGCGTGCAGAGTTGTGTGGCAAGAGAGTGTGTGTATTGTGACTGGCTGGGTATTTGGTGTGTTTGGGCTGTGTTTGGGTTGGACTGTGTGTTGGTTTCGGTTTGACTGCTAGTTTGGCTGGTTGGAAAGTGTCGGTGGGTGACTGTTGGCTGGCGAGTGCTTGTTTTAAAAAAAAAAAATGAAGAAAGTGACCATTAAACACCGGGTCTGGGGGAAGGCCAAGGTGGCAGAACTGGTGGTGGAGGAGGAAGAGGTTCCTGCCACAGCTGCTGGACCTTTGGTGGTGGAGGAGGAGCAAGAGCCAGCAGGCACAGGAGGTGCTGCCACTGCTGCCAGGTTTGTAAACTTTTTTTTTTACTTTGAGGACAAGAAGAATACTATCCTTTAGAGCGAGCTCACTGGCATGTGGGTGGGTACGTCTGCCACAGAGAGAGAGGGTACTGTAGTGTGGGGGGCTCTTCCAGCAGTCAGGCACGAGCACCCCCACCCAAACATGTGCCAGGCTAACAAGGATCTCCACTCTCCAGTTGCCATTCCTACGCCCCCCCAAATAAGGGCAGGATTTTCACGTGCCAGCAAGGGTCTTTCCAGTTGCCATCACTACTAGCATCCCAAGGAGGGCAGGATTTGTACGTGCCAGCAAGGGTCTTTCCAGTTGCCATCGCTACTAGCATCCCAAGGAGGGCAGGATTTGTATGTGCCA
>QEPC01011131.1:6555174-6572968 GCA_003113815.1 Sphenodon punctatus
AGGGGGGACCTATCATCCACAACAATACACTAATACAATAACAATCCAAATATCAAATTAAACATTTCTAAAAAAGCAAAACAAAACCACTCAATTTCTTAACCTAATTCCAAGAAAAAGCCAACCCTGCCACCCACCTCCCACACCTTCCCCTGCTGCCACCAGGGGTTGGTGCCAGATCTCCCCCCACCCACAACTCCCCACACAATATACCCTTCCCCAACACAACCCCTATCCCACTCCAACCCCAACAAAATACAACTTACAAAAGTACCAAGCCCCTAAATCCCCTACAGTCCCCGAAAGGCTCCAAAAGGTGGTATAGTGGGTGCTTTGAGATCTTCAGCTGAAGGACCTTCATAACAGTCCTCGGATGCAGCAGTGGTATCTGATGTAGTGTCTGTCCGGCACAAGGGCCCCTGGGTGCCCCGGCCCAGCCAAGGGCCCCAGCCGAAAGCTGATGCCCCACAGGGCCCCGCCCTGGGAGTTATAACCTCAAACAGTTCCTCCAGGGTCCATGGTAGCCACCTCTGCTGCCTCCATCCACTAACGGTCCACCAACGGCACTTCATCCTTTGGCGGTGTTCTTCAGCCGCCGCCCAGAGGGCACCACCCTCAGGGGAAGCTCCCCTTTGTAAAAGATGGTTACCTGCAAGGGGGAGGGACAGCAGAGTGGATGCAGGTGGGGAGGATTCCCAGGGCCTTGTCCAGGGAGCCCACACCCCACCCTCCTTCCCAGTTCTTCCCAGTTCTTCTTGTTACTGCATGGGAACCCCCATCCTTCGCTGCCTGTGGTGTGCCTCTCAATGGCCGTCCCCCCCCTTTGGCTGGTTCCTGCTGCCTGTGACCTCTACCAGCTCTCCCTGTGGTGTATTCCTCCCTTGCACGGCTGCCCACACTCCTGTGTCTGTGCCCTGACCCCCCTCACCCCCTGGGTGCCTCTGTTACTATGTGGGACTTGGGGCTACTGGACAGCGTCTCCTGGCTTCCTCCGGTGGTGTGTGTGCATGTGCTGCCTGCAGGCCATCCACAGCCATCATTCTGCATCAGCGAGGTGGCTTCTTGGTGTATGGACCTGCCTCAGATTGCTCCGGTGCCTTCCCCAGCTTGGTTGCCCTCCCACTGTGACCCTGCTCCATCCCCGTGGGGACCCCTGTGTCTTGGGATGCCTGTGTTGCTGTTGGGTGGCCTGTGCTCCCTGTGCTGTCAGTGGGGTTCTGGGTGCCTTTCACCATGTCCTGGTCTGTTCCCAGCCCGGTCCCCTCCCCTTCCTTGGCCTGCCCCCCCCCCCGTATCTGTGGTGCTCTGTGTGTCGACCTTCCTGGTGTGCTCCCCCCTTCCTTCCTTTCCCATTCGGGTGTGTTTTCACCCAGACGTGTGTGTGTGGTCTGTGTTCTGCTGTTTCCAGGACTTCCCTGTGCCTGTTGTGTATGCCGCCTCTGCCGCTCTTCTCCCTCCTCCCCCTCCCTTCCTGGTTCCCTTGTGTGGGTATTGCCTTTTGGTGCTTTTGGCTTCCCTTGCCCTTGGTCGGTCATGTCTGCCTCCTGCCCCGCCCCACCACGGTGCCTTCTGGGTGTTCTGACCATGGTCCGGAATCGGCATAATGTCTGTTGCACTGCCCCAGGCCGTGGTTCATCCATCCATTTCCTTGCTGTGGTCCTGCTCCCATCACGTCTGTTTGGGGCTTTCCTGGACCATGGGAGGGGTTTAGCCAGCTCGCCACATTTGGGAATCCACTGTTGTGACCCGGGACCACGTAACATCTGAAATTACCCTCTGTCTCCTATCTAGAAGCTGAAATTTGGCCTCCATAACCTCCCTTCGACATCTTCCTATGTTATTGGTACCCACATGTACCACAACAGCAAGAACTTTCTCTCAGTTCAGCTCAGGGTTTTTTATGTTTTTTTTAAAAAGATGACTACACCCTATTCCTGACTACAATTGTCAGAATACAGACTGGTGTCAGACAAGGTTTTCAAAATGAGAAGGCTAATGCTAGATTCCTAACTTACTTAGCTTTCAGATATGCTCACTATCCAATGATCTTAATGTTCAACACATTAGAAAAAAATATGATAATGCACTTCTGAGATGTGTTTGTGGAGAAAGACACTGTGCACTAAAAAGGGGTTGTTTGCGGTAAACCATCAGAGATTAGGCATATTGGTTCAACTGCTATTTTACTGTTGCTTCTACTAATTTTAATGGTCTCAGCTCACTACAGAAGTGATTGCATCTAGTCAGTCACCTGGCTTGTGAAAGACTTTGTTCTGAATCCTGACTGTACTGAAACCTTCCCTCATGAGGTAATTGTGTGGGTTTGGATCCATTAAAAGTGCAATAAGGCACCCTCCTTGAGTTTCCACTTGAGGGTTTTAGCTGCATTATTAAAATGGTCTACCTGTAATGCCACAGAGCTTTCCTTAATATGACAAAGCCATTCTCTGCCTTAGGGCAATTCAGAAGTCCTGAGGAGTATCATTTCCCCCTTTTTTCATTAGTGGAAACAAGGAGAAAGTCGAGGAAGGTTTGTGAGCCCTGTTTAAATGAGTTGCGAACACGGCACAGTAATTTAATACAAGATACCAATTAATCAGACTTAGTGACAAGATCACACTTTCTTTTTTTAAAAAAAAATACACCGTGATCTTCTATAATTACTCATCAATAGCTGTTGATTATGGCCTCTATTCCTTGGTTCAACCATAAAAGCTCCAATTACAGTTTGTTCTCTGGGCCAAACAGCAACTGATAACTGACTGCTATTTTAATAGGATTGGCAAAATAAGTATTTAAAATGAGCCTGTTTCTTCCAAGTTCATGAAGGCTACCTCTTTCAGAGAAAAAAAAATTGAAAGTAAAAGTTTCTCCCCTTAAGGTAAGAGAGTCCTCTTGGTGGAATGCTGCTCAAATGCTCATACTTTTGTGACTTGAACTCCCCAATGCAGAACAACAAGCCCTACACCAGGGTTTCCAAGACTAATGGATCACAAGTGCAAGTGGGTTTGAACCAGCTCAGAATAGGGTCACAGTCCCAATCAATGATATTCTTTGCATGTCTTTATTTATCACTGGAGGCATGCTATTATACTTTAGACTCAGAACTTAGCTTTTATGAAGCGTGACCATAGACAACAAATAAGCACTTGAGTTTGAGGTACATCTAGAACACTTAACTCCATCCAGAACCAGATGTGAAAGGGTGACAGGGATATTCATTGAGCACTGTTCATCCCTTCTCCTGACCTGTTAAGAAAATGTCCTGAGGGAGCCTTTCAGCAGGATGAGATTATTCTGCTACTTAGTTTAGAAGGACTCAGCATTATCTGAACTGGAAAAAGTCCTAGACAGCATGACATGTGTTTCAACATACTCCACCCTTACAATCCTGTCCTTGTGGTGCAGTCTTGCCCCAGCATGGGATGGCATTGAAAAAATAGGCTCTCTCCCCAAACGATGGGCAAAGACATACATTCTGAGCCACAGCAACAGAAGCATCTCCAAGTACTTCCAAAGCAGCAAGACTCCTCTCCGTCTCCCCAAGGAGCTGTGACTTTATTTAGCGCAATAGCTGAGCTGCATCTGTTTGAGTGGAAGGGCTGGGCATACTGTAGGTGTGGTGCTGGCAGAGCCACCACCCATGGCAAGAGATCTTGGAATTAACCCCACCTTGAAATGTATAGAGAAGCTTATATCTTGTAATGGTTTCAAGCTCTCTTGAGTCTCAGGCCAATATCACTGTATTGGTAACATTCTGATCACATTTGGAAGATTTTCTTCACAACTATGTGGCCTAGATAAAAATATTTTTCCAACAAAAGCTGAGATTTTGCCCTCATTACATCAGTCAAGTCACTAATCCCAGCCCTGCAATGCCTGTGCCTTAATCTGGCTCTGATTATTAAAGATATACATCAAAAGTGCCTCAATAGGTTCTAAATTACTAGGACAAGATTAGAAAGGAGGGATGAAAAGTAGTGTTGATGTTGATACAAATATTTATCATGAGTACCATGTTCATGGGATTTGCCTACTTTGCTTCAGTCTAACAAAGTAGGAATTAAATACTATTCACATTAATGCCATTCGGGTATTCACTTTAGGCTTATCAGTTGGTCTTTATGTTTTTTCAGTTGCTTTTGCTCAGATATCAACCAAATAGCTGATTAAATAACCAAACAACAATGACTAAAACCCCAGAAAAACATGGTTTTAAACAATATGCAAATATTCTTTTCAGTATGAATACTCATTTGGATATTCAGAATGCTATCCAAAACTAAGAATAATATTTGCAAATACATAACCTGCTATTGATTTCAGCACTAATGTTGAGCCCTGCAACAGGAGCAGGATCCCACATGATTTGCCTCTGTGCCTGTGGGGCTGGGGCTGGACAAAACAAATCTTGCTATGGGAATGACTCGGTGGCCAAAGTCCCCAGGTCTTAAGCAGCAGGTGGGGATGAGGGGAGTTCCTCTCCCAGCTAATCAATTAGCAAGGATCAAGAAAGCCCCTTTCCTTTCTGGCCTAATATTGTGAAACAAGATCCTAAAGTCCTAAATTTCTCTGTGCCTCACTTCCCTACATCAAAGAGGTGGTTTGTGAAGAAATGCATTAAAATAAAGACTGCAAAATCACACTGGGTGATGGAGCTGTTTAAGAACTTCAGATGGTCCAACTCCTCACAAACCAGGTATTTTGCTATACCCTGCTATTGCCTTTCTTCAAACCTCCATGCCTGAGATGCATAATTGCCATCAGACACTGAAGGATCCTGGTGCCCCTTTTTTCACACGCTCCACAGAAAAGCAGCTGTTCTGGTTGTTAGCAGACTTGCCAGTCTGTGAGAGGACCCCGAGGGTGTGAGGCAATCTCCAGTGCTGATGAGGAGATGAGTAATACATTCTGTGACTTCCAAGCCTGACCTTTTGTGAGTATTGCGTTATTATTTAAATCAATATAAGTGTATGACAACCCATAATTTCTGGCAACCATCTGACACTGTTCTGAGGGAATATCGCCTTCTTGTGCAGAACAGACTACAGAATCCCAAATGGAAACAAAAAACACTCATTTTTCTCCATCCATTATTCTCTTATTAATGAAGAGAGGCTGGTAAGCAGTGGAAGATTATTGTAACCACAGATTTTGTTTTTCTTCCTGAGCCACATGCTATATGTTGCAGAAACTATTTTGGGATGACAATTCAGTTTAATGGGATGGATAGATGTTGTTGAATCTTTCTCCCCACCTGCCATTTTCACACAAAAACATTTTACTAGTGTTTTTAATGCTCGTGAAAAGAAAAATTAGCAATCTAACATTTCCATTTTGAATTGCTTGACACGGAAGAACATTGTTGTTGTTGTTGTTGTTTTGTTTTAAAATTATGGTTTCAAGCATCCAAACTTTTTTCCTAAATGGTGGTAGCTAAAAAGGGGGAAGAAAAATTCTGGCCAAATGTTCATAAACTCAAAAATTCAGTGGAATCAGATATTTTTGAAGACATTGGGCATTTTTACACACACCTTAAAGTTCCGAATTTTTCAATCTTCTGGGTTTACAAGTCCACAAGTAAGTTCCGGATGCATTTTTCATACGCACAAACTGCCCTGAAGCAGTTCCTAGATGCATTCTTCACACAAACACTGCCCTGAGGCAGCCTAAAGTAGCCACAGCTGTAGATGTGACAGGCTGCCATGGAAATCAAGTGGCCACAGCTGCCTGGAGCAAAGCAGTTTACCAGAACTTTTACACACAAAAGATAGCTAAAGAACAGCATCTGTCAGGTACATGGAGAAAGGGAATTAATGACTAGGGATGTGCGAATGCGGTTCGGGAGCTCGGAGTTTGAACCGAACTCGGTCCATTCAGACGATCAAACCGAACGGACGAACCGAACCCGAACCGACTGAACTGAACTCGATCCAAACTCAGAAAGGACTGAACAGTTTGGTATCATTCGGGTGAGTTCAGATGAGCTTGGGTGGCAAAAACATGACTGGGAGGGGGGCAGCTGAGGAGAAGACTTCTTGGCACCAGGAGTGGAGAGGCTTGGAGTAGCAGCCAGCCTGCCCATTCACCATCTCTTTTTTCCTCAGACCACTGGCTTCACAATCTGTGATTGGACATGGGGGACATGAGACTAGGCTGCACAGAGCCAATGGGGCTTGTGGTAAGGCGGGCGCAGCAAGTAACAAAAATAATTGCCCTCCCCCCTTCCAACACCTTCTGAGCTAGCCACTGATCCTGACAGCAGGCATTTTCAGAAGTCTCCCTCTCCTATCAGTTTGTGTTCCTTCCTATTCCTATTCTTAATCAATTTCCATCCTCCTCCTATTTCACCCACCCCACACATTTACCTCCTAGTTTCATTTATTTAGATTTGATTAGATAGATTTAGATGTTATTTTTATTTTTTAACCCTCCCTGTGTTCTTTCTCCCTACCCTCCATTGAATCCTCCCCTCCCCCTCCCTCTATGATTCCCTTCCCCTGTTTTGGGATTTATTTACAGTAGGATTAGATTGATTTAGGTTTCATTTCAGTTTTGTACCCCTCCCTGTGTTGTTTGTTGTGAGCTGTCTGAGTTCCCCCCCCCGCTCCTTGTGTAATATTGGATAGAGAGAGAGAGAGAGAGAGAGATGTAGGAGTTAGCTTAGTTATAGAGATAGTGTTAATGTGTAGTAGTTATGTAGTTTTAATATTTTAGAGTGTGTTTGTAGGGCTAGACCAATAGTCCATTTAGTTTCATAGATTTTAAAATAGCTAATAGTAGTTAGTGTGTGTGTGTGTGTGTATATATTAGATTCAAAAATTGAATGAATAAATAAATAAATTATATATATATAATTTACAAGTGCATTCCTTGGGTTGGAAGACATGGAGAAGGGAAGCAGGAGAGGCCGGTTTGCTGCCCATAAGGCGGGCAATGGGGCACATGGCAGAGGTGGTAGGGGCCGTGCCAGCAGAGTGGCAGCAGGCCACAGCCAGAGCCCATCACCATGCCCCAAACTCCACAGGCCTGATTTTGGGTGACAGGCTTCTGAGGCTCCAGGCTGTGCAACTAGCCAGGGGGGTGGTTCGGTGGCACCTCCTGCCAGCATCCTCCACTGCTGCGTAGGGCACTGGAAGGCCTGCAGTCCAGGAGGCTGTGGCTGCAGGAGTAGGTGTAGGTGCTTCAGGGGCAGGGTCCAATTATCCCCTTTGCAGGACCAGAGAGAGAACTGGTTCAGGTGGCCTGCAAGTGAGGGAAATTGAGTCACCCAACCCAGAAAGGGGGTAGTGGACTTCCAAAACCGTGACACTGTCACTGCCAGGTAGGCGTGCTGAGCGTTCCTGTTCTAGCACAGGTCTGTGGTGAAGTGGACATTGGCACCTCCAACCCCTGCTAGCTGCTCCATCACCCGCTCCTTTAAAGCCACCATCATCCCCCATTGTTGAGGCAATCCCCAGCAGTCCAGTGTTGGTAGATCACACCCCGGCTGCTAGAGGCAGGGCCGGATTCCCAGGCAATGACAGTAGGGAGAGGAGGAGCAGCAGCAGCAGCAGCAGCAGCAGCTATAGGGGGCACAGGGAGAGTGGCATCAGCATGGTGGGAAGTACAGAAGCCTCAGGGTCACTGTACTCCCCTTTGTGGGACATCACTCTGATTGGGGAGAGCGAGGCAGACACTAGTGCCACAGAGGAGATGTCTGGAGCTGAGGTGATGGCTGTCCCTCCGAGAGCTGTGTTGCCACCATGTTCTTCCCCTCCCAGCAGTACTGGTAGTGGTGCATCACCTGGTGTGGACCAGAAGGCAGGAGAGGGCAAGAAATCCTCAGTCTGGGTGCATTTTAAGTTGGTGCGGGTGGATGATTCCAGGGAGGTGCAGTGCACTTTGTGCCAGAAGGTGGTGATGCATGGGCAGGTGCTCACCAACCTTGACACAACTGCCATGGTGAGGCACCTAAAGGGATGCCACAGCGCTGCACTGCTAAGCGGGCAGGCAGGGGCAGTGGAGGCCAGTGGGTTCCCAACTTCAGCGGCCAGTCGTCCGCCTCCATCAGTGAGCAAGCATCCTGCTCCAACAGCTGCCTCTAGCAGCAGCAGCGGTATAGCTGTTAGGGGGGAGCAGCAGCAGCAGCAGAAGCAGGGTCAGTCCACCATGGAGGAGCTGGGGTGGGGGCAGCTGCCAAGTCCCTCGTCAGCTGCAGGAAGTGGAGGGTGGCATGGCTTTCAAGTGAAAGTCACACACATGTTGGGAGAAATAATCGCTCTGGACGGGCAGCCCTTCTCCGTTGTCGAGGACATGGAGTTCAGGTGCCTGATTGGCTTCCTGGCCTCCCAGTTTAAGCTGCCCTTGTGCACCACACTGAGAGGGCAGGTGGTGCTAGCCCTGTACCGGGCTTTAAAGGAGCGGGTGAGGGAGCAGCTAGCAGGGGCTGGGTGGGCCACCATCCACTTCACCGCAGACCTGTGTTTCAGCAGGAACACTCAGGACGCCAACCTGTTGGTGACGGTGTCACGGTTTTGGGGGTCCACTACCTTTCTGGGTTGGGTGACTCAATTTCCCTCACTTGCAGGCCACCTGAACCAGTTCTCTCTCTGGCTGAATCAGTCCTGCAAAGGGGATAATCCTTTTGTCTCCCAAACTCCCAGAAAGCTTGCCATTTACACACTGTCTCTCTGGGTTCGCCAGTGCTTGCAAGCACATGTATTCAGAGTTTGTCCCCAATGTTAGACCCCCAAACACTTCTTAATGGAGAAGAAGAAAGTGTATTGATTACATAAGCAAAGATAGTTTGACACCGAGTGAGAGATAAAGTAAACAAATAACGCATTCCTAATCTGGACTGAGCAAGTCCCTAGATAAATCTTACCCTATATCAAGTCCATAAGCTTGAGTTCATACTCAGACAGGTGTAAGTGACTGGGTTCCAGTTCTTAGGTTGATTAGAATCAAAGTCCCTCTCTCAATGAATCTCTTCTACACCTTGCTGGCAAGCAGGGTCCTCTGAGATTCTACTATTCAGATGTAGAATTGAATTCCCATTGTCTCAAGTCCTCAAGTCTCAAGTGTCCTGATAGCAAAGATGTTTCCTTAAATATCTGCAATCCCTTTGTGTGATTTTCCCACCCTGGAGAAGCCTTGTTTACCATCAAGTAGGCAAAAAGGCAAACAGGAAGTTCATTTGCAACTCCATGGGATATGTCTGGTTTCGGTGGTGAATACACATTGACCTATCTCTCTCTGTTGAATTAATTGAGTTTGTGGGTATTTTCAGACATGACGGGGCCAATTGGCCCCGTCATGAAATCAATGAAATGATCCCCCGCCAGGATGACCCGTCACGCCCTAATAGACGTGCCAGGGGATCCCGGCGGGGAATCGGGGAGGGGCGGCATAACGTGCGGCCGCACGGCCCCACCCCCTCCACGCTCCCCGCTGCCCGCCCTCTCGGGAGACGGGCAGCTGCTGTGGCCAATGCCGCCACAGCGCTCGCCCGCTATGGCCACAGGCCGGAATCCCTGCGGGGATTCCGGGCCGTGGCCACCGTCCAGACATGACGGTGGGGGTCACCACGGCGGGGAATTGCCTTCAATACGGGACGGCCTCCGGCTCCACCGCTTCAGCCGCTCACGTGGTGAATGTGATCCCACGCCGTGGTAACATCTGGGGGGAAACATCCGTTCCCCCCAACAGACGTTACGTGGTCCAAGCCACCACAGGGAATTGACTGTGGTGGACATTGACCACGTAACATCTGAAAATACCCTGTGTCTCTCAGTGTTACATTACATGATTACATGGATTGAATTTCCAGTTCTTAACATTATATCCATGTTTAACCTTTATCTTTACATATCTGTTAGGCCTGTAGTCCAGTAACTCTTTGTGACAGATGATGCACTGGTGGCAGGACACCGAGGCAGCATTTGGCAGTGGCAGGAGGGGTCCTGAAGCAGGGTATAGGTGGGCCCTGCTTCAACCGGAAGTAATAGATGAACCCCACACGTCCCGGAACATAGAGGCAGCCCTGACCACCATGGTGAGGGACTGGGTCATGCCAGGCATGCCCTTCAACAACAGGTACGTGGTCACCGATAACGCGGCCAACATCTTGGGGGCAGTCCATGATGGGGGCTTCACTAGCATCCCTTGCACCGCACACACCCTTAACCTGGTGGTCAGGGACACTTTGGGCTTGGGGGAGAAGGGGATTGGGACTGGCACCCTTAGCTTCCTGATTGAGGGAGGGAGGAAGCTGGACAGTTTCTTTAACATCAAGGGTGGGGTCCTTTTACTGACTGCATGCTGTGACTGCTGCTGTGGGGCAGGGGGCTGTTTGGATTGGAGAAGCCCTATGCCACTCCGCCCTTCCCTCCGCCCCCCCCCCCCGGTGTCAGGGCTTTTGCCGCCCTGACACTGAAGAACCGGCTGCGTGCTGTTGCTAAGCAACAGCGCGAGGTTGGGAAGGCTAGGGAGCGTCGGGCCCGTCACAGGAGGGGGCGTGAATTCCATTACGGTCGGAGAAGGTCACAGGCTCCGCCCACACACGCAAGAGGCCTAGCGCGACGTAGGATTGGGAGGGGGGACGGGGGCTCCTCCTGAGGCAGGTCAGAGGCAAAACTACATAAGGTACCGGCGGGGCTGACAATCGCCACCGGTAATCGCATTTGAGAGCCTGACCCTGATATGCTTGGTGCATTTCTTGTTTATTGTCATAGTTGGAGAGTCTGCGTCAGTGAGTGTGTTCCTTCATTCCCCCCTTCCTGTGGTGATACTGTGAGAGAGTGTGTGCGTGTGAGAGGCTTAGTTTGTCTATCCCTGTCATTGAGAAATTGAGTTGGGTCAGGTGTGGGAATTCCTTGGTACAGCTACCCTTCTTCCCCTCCCCCTCTTCCTGCGGTTTCTTCCCCTTACAGGTTTGGCTCCTGCGTGACAGCCCTACCCACGAGACACTCCGTTCCCCCCTTCCCCTTTCAAACCTCTGTTCAATCCCCCCCCAGGACCTTTTTACTCCTCCCCCCACGTTCCTTTATCACGGTGCCCTGGGCCCCAGAGTATTCCCTGTGCAAGTGTTGTACCTTTGTTGTGGTGTCTATTCCCCCTTGGGGCAATACCCCTCCTCTCCTCATCCCTGTGATGATTTGGGTTGCCTTCTGTCTTTGAGGGAAAGCCCACCCAATATTATATTGGGTGATCCCTCTGCTAGCTGCAGATGATGTTCTCTTATGATATTTTAAAGGCTTTTTAAAGCAATTTCGCTTCCTGTTTGACTACCCGCATAGGGTTAGGGATGCCGAACATACTATCCTACATTTGAGACAGGGGAAAACTCTACTGGATTACATCACACAATTCCGGAAATTAGCGTTTGATCTGGATTGGAGTGATTCCACTTTTCGAGCCTTGTTTAGACAAGGCTTAACAGATGAAATTAAAGACCAATTAGCTTGTGCCACTACCACGCCCGCCACCATGGAGGAAATGGTCACCCTCTCTCTTCAAATAGATGAAAGACTTACTGAACGTAAATGGGAAAAACGCATGGACCAAGATAAGGGATGGAGGCCGGGCTTCCCCCGAGGGCCAATGAACCCCGCCCCAGTTTCCCTCAGGTCGGGGAGTCCCGAGCCCATGCAAATTGGGGCAATCAAAGGCCCCCTTACCCCAGATGAACGAGAAAGACGCCGCCAGCTCCGCCTATGTTTTTATTGTGGGGTGGCGACACATTTTTCCAGAGAATGCCCTGTAAAGCCATTACGTCCCGCTACGTGCCCCACCCAAGTGGGAAACTCCATTAGCCGGGAGAGTGGGGGGACCTCCCGGTGACTGGTTGTAGCTCCCTCCAGGAATCCAAAGGGATGGTGACCATAACCCCTCAGCTGTACGTGTCCCTTACGCTGCAATGGGTACCCCATCGCTCCCTGGTGACGAGAGCGTTGGTGGATTCAGGGGCCTCAGGGACATTTATGGATATTTCTTTTGCTAGGCACCACGGGATTCCCCAACAGACCCGGACCTCGGTTGAGGTGGTACAAACAATCAATGGGTCTCCACTTGTTTCGAGCCCCTTAAAAAACTGCTCCATACCTTTACAATGTACTTTGGGTTCTCATTTGGAGACTATTCAATTTGACATAATTTCGTCCCCTTTGTTCCCCGTGATTCTAGGCCTACCCTGGCTTCGGGTCCATAACCCCACTATTGATTGGATTAAACGAACCCTCGGGTTTACTTCTCCCACCTGCCATTCCCACCAGGTCCCTATGCCCCAGGTTCTAGCCCTAGTTTCTAATGTCCCTTCCTTACCTATGGAACCCCGCATTCCCCGACAATATCAGCATTTGGCCGGGTTTTTTAGTAAACGAGAGGCCGCAGAGCTCCCCCCCCCCCCCGTAGGACTTATGATTGCCCTATTGAACTTCTCCCCGACATGGAACCCCCTTATGGGCGGATCTATAGTTTGTCCCCCGGGGGAAACTGAAACTCTCCGAGATTATATTAAAGATAATTTAGCATGAGGGTTCATTCGGCATTCTACTTCCCCTGCTGAAGCCCCCCTCTTCTTTGTCCCCAAGAAGGGGGGGTGAGCTCCGTCCTTGTATAGATTGTCGGGGATTGATTCAGATTATGGTTAAAAATCAATATCCCCTTCCCCTCATGCCTGAGCTTCTGGGGAAGCTACAGGGGGCCGCAGTGTTCACCAAGCTGGACTTGAGGGGTGCATATAACCTGGTTCGAATCAGGATGGGGGATGAATGGAAAACCGCCTTTCGGACAAGGTTTGGACACTTTGAATATTGTGTTATGCCATATGGACTCGTTAATGCCCCGGCTACCTTCCAACACTTCATTAATGATATTCTCCGAGACTTACTCGATCTATACGTGATAGCGTATCTTGATGATATACTTATTTTTTCCTCATCGTTAGAGGAGCACGTGTCGCATGTCCGGACAGTGTTGCAACGTCTCTTATGCCATAAATGTATTGCAAGCTGGACAAATGTATTTTTCATGCCTCCTCTGTCCCTTTCCTGGGTTTTTTTATCTCTTCCCAGGGAATACATAGGGACCCAAGCAAGCTCGAGGACATTAATTGGTGGCCGGCCCCTACCACTGTCAAGGCCCTACAAAGGTTCTTGGGAAGCATCAACTATTATCGCCAGTATATTCCTAGATATGCGGACCTTACCAAACCCCTTACCCAGTTACTGCGAAAAGGGGTGCCCTTTACCTGGGGGGGTCTTACAAACAAGGGCCTTTTCGCAGTTAAGGCGAGTCTTCATATCGGCCCCCCTTCTACAACATCCGGACACTTCCCGGCCCTTCATCATCGAGGCCGATGCCTCAGACATGGCCATTGGGGCCGTATTAACCCAAGTTCATGAACTTTCAGGACGGTGGCTCCCCTGTGCATTTTACTCCCGCCAACTAACCCCGGCTGAAAGAAATTATCCTATTCTAGATAAAGAACTTTTAGCTATTAAGGCAGCATTCGAGGCCTGGAGGCATTTCTTGGAAGGAGGTCCGCATCCTGTTCTGGTGTATACGGACCACAAGAACTCAGCTTATCTTCATTCCGCCCGGATAAACAATCCCCGGCATGCAAGGTGGGCATTATTCTTCACACGTTTCTGTTTTTCATTTCAGTATCGCCCAGGGTCCCGAAATATGATGGCTGATGCCCTCTTGCGCTATTATCCTCATATAGAGAAGGACGGTGACCTCCAAGGGCCAATACTTCAACTTCAAACCATCCAACCATCCTCCTGACAGTTGCCCAGTTACAAACTGTAAGTAAAAAGGAACTATCGCACCTAGCACTCCCACGGAAAAACGGACTATTTTTGTATCAGGGAAAGATCGTTATCCGTCCCAATTTCCATCCGCAGGTACTGTGGGCCCATCATGATTCACCACTTGTTGGACATCCCGGATATCAGCGGACCTTGTCCATGATTCAGAGATCTTTCTGATGGTCCTCTCTTAGGACAGATGTACAATGATACGTTCAAGGATGTTCCACGTTTGCACGAACCAAGACTCCCCGAACCATCCCGGTAGACTTATTACAACTCACAGACCTACCCAAAGGCCCCTGACAAAGAATAGCCATTGATTTTATTGTCGGACTCCCTAACTCCTCAGGTCATGACACTATCATGGTTGTTATTAATTATTTTATGAGATTAGGACATTTCATTCCCTGTAAAGGAATGCCCTTGGCCCCGGTTACAGCACGCCTGCTTTTGAAAGAAATAGTCTGCCTACATGACTTACCCAAGGAAATAGTGTCAGACCGGGGACCCCAGTTTATCTCACGATTTTGGAAGGCTTTTTTTACTCTGTTACAAGTGAAACTCCATCTTACCACCGCATACCACCCCCAAGCAAACGGACAGGTAGAAAGGGTGAACCAACTTATTGAACAATACTTGCGTTGCTTTTATGCCTATCTACAGGACGATTGGGTCAAGCATCTACCCCTCGCAGAGTTCACATATAATAATGGACCAAATGCCTCCCTTGGCAATTCCCCTTTTTATGTGTCATATGGTTTTCATCCCCCTCTTTGCTTTCCAGATGCGCCCCTCTCGTCTGTGCCAGCAGCTGGCGCCTTGGTGAACATCATTCATAAAGCTCAGAGCGCAGCCCAATGCCACCTATTGGAGGCCCGTAGGAAATACAAAGCAGCCGCCGATAAACATCGGCTCCCAGGGCCATTTCCACAGGTAGGCGACCTCGTGTGGGTACGTCGGCGGCATTACCCGTCCCTACGTCCCTCAGGTAAATTGGACAATGCTTATATGGGTCCCTTCCCCATTGTTCGCAAACTCAATGAAGTCACATATGTAGTAGGATTACCTACCCACATTTCTCTGTTAAAGAAGGCCCGTCTTCCTAGCTATCTGATTCAATGGAATACCCCTGCCCCTCCAGTGCTCCTCCCTGGTGGATTGGAGTACAAGGTGTGGGCCATCCTAGATTCCTGTTTTATAGGCCCCCATCTCTATTATTTAATAGACTGGAAAAATTATGGGCCCCATGAACGTTCCTGGGAACCTGCCATGAACATCCATGCCCCCCGCCGTGTTCAAGATTTCCACCGCCGCCACCCTTCTCGCCCTAGTCTTCGGACCTTGGTGGGGGTGGGAGGGGGCCTGGACAGGGGGGTACTGTCAGGGCTTTTGCTGCCCTGACACTGCAGAACCGGCTGCATGCTGTTGCTAAGCAACAGCGCGAGGCTGGGAAGGCTAGGGAACATCAGGGCTGTCACAGGAGGGGGCGTGAACTCCATTATGGCCAGAGAAGGGCCCGGGCTCTGCCCACACATGCAAGAGGCCTAGCACGATGTAGGATTGGGAGGAGGCATGGGGGCTTTCTGCCCGAGGCAGGTCAGAGGCAAAACTACATAAGGTACCGGTGGGGCTGACAGCCGCCGCCGGTAATCGCATTTGAGAGGCTGGCCCTGATATCCTTGGTGCATTTCTTGTTTATTGTCATAGTTGGAGAGTCTGCATGGGTGAGTGTGTTCCTTCATTCCCCTCTTCCTGTGGTGATACTGTGAGAGAGTGTGTGCGTGTGAGAAGCTTAGTTTGTCTGTCACTGTCATTGAGAAATTGAGTTGGGTCAGGTGTGGGAATTCCTTGGTACAGCTAGCCTTCTTCCCCTCCCCCTCTTCCAGCAGTTTCTTCCTCTTACAGGTTTGGCTCCTGCGTGACAGCCCTACCCACGAGACACTCCGTTCCCCCCTTCCCCTTTCAAACCTCTGTTCGATCCCCCCCCAGGACCTTTTTAGTCCTCCCCCACGTTCCTTTATCATGGTGTCCTGGGCCCCAGAGTATTCCCTGTGCAAGTGTTGTACCTTTGTTGTGGTGTCTATTCCCCCTTGGGCAATACCCCTCCTCTCCTCATCCCTGTGATGATTTGGGTTGCCTTCTGTCTTTGAGGGAAAGCCCACGCAATATCATGAGGGACATTTCTACCCCGATAGACCGAGCCCGCCGAGGGAGGAGGGCGCCTCTTATTCCTTGTGTGGTGTTTGTTCTCTTTCCTACTTATCTTAGTTCCCTTCCCTTCCTCTTCGTCCCTTTTCCTTCCTGCTGTGACACCCGGTAATAACATCAAGGGCAGGGGCTTGTTGACTGACTGCATGCTGTGTCTGCTGCTGTGGGGATAGGGGGCTGTTTGGATTGGAGGAGCCCTCTACCACTCTGCCTTTCCATCTCCCACCCCCCACCACCCGTAATAACATCTAGGTCAGGGCCCTTTGGGCACCAACCCTGGGGTGCCAGCCAAAGGACTACACCCAAAAGGTGTTGGCCATTGGCCGGGATGTTTGCTGTACCATGGCACCCAGGGCCCCCTCTTCTCCACAGACACCACAACTGGTATTTTTCAGCCCATCCCTGCTGCTGCCGCTGCTGCCCCTATATTATTGCTGTCGCTGCTGTTGTTGAACCCACTGCCGGACCCTTTGCTCACTGTTACCCTCATTTGGAGCCATGATGCCCAGTCCAAAAGGAATAAATTCCCCTCTCCCCATTTGGAGGAGGGGGGATTAGGGGTGGGCGGCTTTTACTTTGTTTTTTTTTAACTTGTGGTTTTAGGGGTTTGGGGGGATGAGGTGGGTGTGGTTTGAGGGTGGGGGGCATGGGGAGTGGGTTAGGCTGCATAGGGCTAAACCCCCTGGTGAGAGGAGGGGAGGTGGCACTTAGAGGATTGGGGGAACTCCCTGTGAGAGTGGGAGTCCCGGGGAGGGGAGGGGGTGGGTGAGAGAGGAGGTTCTTTGTGAGAGGAGGAATCCTGGTGGGAGGAAGCAAGGGGGGATTTTCTTGGGAAGAGGAGATTCTCTTTGGGAGAGAGAGTCCCACGTAGGGGCTGGAGGGGAGAATGGGAGAGGGAGGGGTGGGAAACTCTGAGGGCTCTAGGGGGGGAAGCTGATAGGAGGGAGTCAGAATGGTGTGGATGGGAAGGGAGGGAGGACCGGCTATAGGAGTGGTTCTGGGATGGGGATGGTATGGTCCAGGGGTGTGTGTGGTTCGGGGGCCCCCAGGGGACCTAGGTCCCTTGTGGAGATCAAAAAAGCTTTCCCCCAATGGAGGTGAAGGAGGAGCAGGGTCTAAAGTCTGCCAGTGGGCGTCTGATGCTGTTAAATGCAAGATCCGTGGCAAATAAGTCCCCGGCAACCCTATATCAGATCTTGGATGGGGATGAGGACCTTGTTGTTAGGAGTGGGGGGAAGAGGGAGAGAAAGCACAGGGCAAGAGGGAGTTTCCTTAAACCAGGAAAGGGGGCAAACCACAGGGCCGTCTCTCCGCTAGTACCCTGGGGTGCCAGTAATCCCCTCAGGGTGTAGGGTGGGCTTTCCTCCATGTTTAGAAGGCAACCCGTATCATCATAGGGGAGGAGAGAATGTGCCACAGGGAAAGATAGCAATAGGAGGGGGCCAAATACTCACCACGACACACAACCCTGGAAACCAGCGTGAGACGGGGGGAAGGGGCCAAGTGAGAGGGGCAAAGGGAGAGGAGCCAGGGTGTGGGAAGGGAAAGGGAAGGGGGAAGGGAAAGGTTCAGGGTAAAGGGGGGGGTCTGGAAGTACACACAACCTGAAGGAAGGATCAAAAGGGAGCGGAACACAGGCAGGGATCACAGAAACCACGGACCAGTCAGGGGCTATGGGGAAGGGAGTGCAGGAGGCTCAATCACACAGAACTTACACAAGGGGAACAGGGGTTAGCAAGGCAAGGTACAGGAAGACAATCAACAATCACCACCACTCAATAACTACTCAA
>QEPC01011136.1:0-22060 GCA_003113815.1 Sphenodon punctatus
GGTGGAAATTGCGGAAGATTGAAACTGTCAGAACAAACACTGTTCTGTTATATTCACAGCCAGTGGAAGTAGCAAAATGAAAGTAGCAGAATGGTGGAAGTAGCGGAATTAAAGTAGCAGAATGAATGTCTCTGTTGCACCGTGCCACTCATTGTGGAAGAGCTTTTTCTGTCGAAAAAAGCTACCACGGCAGCTTGCCATTTCAGCCCTAGATAGCAGTACTTAGTGTCAATGGGTGCAATCCAGCTCCTACTGAAATCAGTGGGTAATTTCAGACATTACGATACCACGGTCAACCATGGTGAACCCCTTGTGGTGGCCACGGTACTGTAACATCTGTTGGGCCCAAAGGAGATTCCTGGCAGATGTTCACCCCCGGCGGGAATCTCTTTGACCACACTTTTGGTCCTCTGGCCTCCCGGAGCTCCGGAAGCATGATCAAAGAGATTCCCGATGGGGGTGAACACCCAGCAGGAATCTCTTTTGGGCCCAACAAATGTTATGGTGCCACGTCTGCCATGGTGGGGTTCACCATGGTTTAACATGGTATCGTAATGTCTGTTACTGCCCCAAGGCCTGGAATCGGTGAATGGTAACATCTGTTACTGCCGCTGATTCCGGGCCATGGCCCAGACCCCAGGACATATCAGGCACAGCCGCCGGATTGACCACAGTGTCCGCCCATCTCCCGGAGGACGGGCACCTGAGGGAGCGTGGGGGCTGGGGGCTGGGCGGACGCACGTCGCACCGCACGGCCCCGCCCCCTCCCCCGATCCCCCTCCAGAATCAGGTGGCACGTCTGTTGACCGGCCGATCTGATTCCGGAGGGGGATGAAGAATTGACCACGCGCCGTGTCAAGCCCATTGGCTGGCACGTCTAAAATCACCCAATGGCTAAACTCCCATTGACTTCTATGGAGCTGGATTACACTCAACGTGATTATGTACCTAGTGCTATTGTCTGAAAATACTGATATTAGTTAAGATTGAGGTCATGGTACAAAGTATAAGATCAAACGCACAAGTAATACAAGCAGACAAATCATTAAGAGAATACATATCCCCAAGGTAGGCATCTGGCCGGGAACAATAGAGGACCATGAAAACTGAATAGCTGCTTTGTGATGGAGGAGGTCTTGCAAGAAAGACGTTTTTGGGACACCTTATGGCAGTACAAGTGGAATGTTTCACAAGACTGAACAAAGAAGCTGGAAACCCTTTAAAAGGGCACAGAGGTAACTGTAGAGAAAATATATGGGAACAAAGAGGAGCACCCCTCTAGAACTCGATTTCTGCCTAGTCTGACTGGCTACAAAATAAGGATTCTGAATATTTCTGGAGTTTAGGGTAAGATGATAGTTAGGCAAATACGTAAATTTACCTTTCATTTATGTGTCTTCTGTACAAACTCTAGACTACTTTTAATAACCTTACTCAGTCCTAAACTCTTATATCAAAACTTTCTTATCATAAGTCTGGTGTCTATGTGTTTGCTGGAACTGGGTAAGAGAATTCTAGGACAACTCTTAGTTTAAATACTAAGAGGGTCTAGCCCACTTATATTTCATATGTCTTGCAGAAACCTACATGATTTCAGATAACAAAGGATTGACCACTGTAGACTGGCACAGACTGACAGACACTGGTAAGAGTAGGGACTGGTGGATGCTACAAGTGAAAAAATTATGGCTGGTCAGGAGGCAAGAATCTTTGTTACAAGTATAGAAACTGCCTCATCTGTACACCTCGAGGGAAGGGCATGTTTTTTTGCCTGGATTACAGACACGTCCAGTTACAAGGGTTTTTATTGTAATTGTAATACAGAGTGTTTAAGAGCTGCAGGGAGGGAACATCAGACATGTCCAGAATAGGAAGAATCTGGATTAGAGAAGTCCAGAAATGTGGCTTTTACAGTAATGAGTGAACATGTTTATCCCTTTGAAGAGTTATTTAAATGCATATTTTAACACATATATAGTTGTGTGTATCTAATGTACCAATGTTTAAAACACTCATCACTGTTATTGTTAGCTATACTTGACTGAACATTAATTTGCTGCTATCTATTAACAATATGGATAATATTGTTTGGTCAATATTGCTTTTTATTTTCACCCATTGCTGTCCTTAATGGTTCTGGGTCTGTACCAGAATGTACCAAGATGCTGCTAGAAAAATTGTTCTCCTGGAATTTTCTCTTAGTAAGGAAACCTCATAAAGAGTCTCTAATATTAATGGGAGTTCTAGTCTTATTTATTTAATGAGTAAAATTTGGTCTTTAGCAAAAAAATAAAAAAATAAAATCATTTCCACATTTATTTTCTAGTATCAAATGTATCAAATCAAATCAAAATTTATTTAAATGCGTGACCTCTGGTCATTGCAAGACAAAGTAAAAAAAACCAAAAAACATACATATAATACAGTACATATAATACATATAATGCAATGTCACACAAGTTAAGGGAGATAGGAAATACATAACCTTCTGATTTAAATAAGCCTATAAAATACATCTTTCTTGATTATTGTTACTTGGCACAGTCTAGGCTGAAGCCAAAAAATACGTATGTACAACATTTTAAAATTTTAAAATCAAACCTCCCGTGGCATAATCTAAATACACAACATTGCCAAGGCACGGATTAGCACAAAACGTCTATGTAAACACTGAGGTATCCTCTTTAACTTGAAAAGAACACGAGGGCTACATGGAAATAATACTTAAATAACACAATTTACACGACACTTCTAAATAGACAGTGTAACATCCACTCTGGGTTTAAAATTCAAAAAAGACTGCTGTATAGATAGTGCGTGAACAATAAATTTAGCAACACAGCTCTCATATATTGGGTTTGTTAATACCAAAACTAACAAGCATTTTATCGATCTACCGGGATATCTTGCCAAAAAATTTTCCCAAATACTTCTCCCTTTCAACATCGTACATGTGGCACTCAAATAGTATTTGTTGTGGGGTTTCTACTGGAAGATTATCAAAAGGGCAAAAACGCTTCAAAAACGGCACCCGCTCGTACCTGCCCTCAAAAACCCTTGAGGGCAGGGCGTTAAATCTCAAACACATAATTAGATGTTTACCTCTGGGGGGGATTGTTGACATCAGATAGGGGGCTATGGCATCCAACTCTGGTTGCCACAGCTGATAGTCTCTTAAATGCAATGTTTTGTTGGTTTTGGCTAGGTCTTGCTGTCTAACTACATCCCTCAATCGACTAATTCTCCCAGGACATTTTCTGGGCTTTTCCCCCTAATATACTCCATAGAAAACCCCAACCTCCCCAGGAAATCTTCCATATTAGATGACCACTTATTTTTAAAACTGTCCTTTGCCAAAAGACCCTCCAGGCCCCTGTCACCCCAGCAGGCTTTCAGATTACAAAACCAGAATTTAATGGCATGCTCCCAGGCCACACTATCCCAGTCTGTTTGTCCTAATTCTAACCTAGTCGTCACCGCTGGTGTACCCCCCGGGACTTTCAGGATCTGTCGTACGAAGGTAAGCTGCAGCTTACTCAGTACTGACTTGGACAGTGGCTTCCACAGCTCAGTCCCATACATCAGTGCTGCCCTAACCTTCCCATTTAAGATCTGTAATGTTAGTTCAATAGCAGTTTTCTATGCTTTAAAAAAAAGCCTGCTTATAGCCACAGCAGGACCCTTAGTGGCAGCAATCGCCCTCTTTATATGCTCTCCCCACTTCCCAGAATTTTGGAAAAGCAGACCCAGATAATTAAACTGGGAAAACTGCTGAAGCAAGTGTCTACCCATCCCCCAAGAATAGACCTTCCTTTCGTTCGAGAAAACCACAACTTTGGATTTGCTGTGGTTTACATCCAGCTTGTTCAACTCACAATATTCAGTCACAGCCTGCAGCTGCCTAGTTAGACCCACCCTTGTTTGGGAGAGGACAGCCAGGTCATCAGCATACAACAGACCACCTACTGGTCTCTCCGCCAGCTTGGGCAGGAAGAATTCTAACTTAGCCAGCGCCGGAGCCAAATCATTTATATACAAATTAAATAGGGTAGAGGCCAGGACACAGCCCCGCCTGATCCCACGGCCAGTAGGGACCCTACCCAAAGATTACCCTTATTATCCAGTCGAACCCTGAGCGAGGTATCCCTATACAGCCTATACATAAGTGCCAAAAGTCTCCTATCAATAGTAGATTCACTTAGTTTGTCCCAGAGCCGCTGCCTGTGCACCGTGTCAAACTCGGCTCTGAGATCCAGGAATGCCACAAAAAGGCGTTTGTTCTTCCCCATATACTTCTCGGCCAGGAACGACAATATCTGACACTGGCCAATCTTCGATCTCCCCCTCAAAAAGCCCACCTGCTCCTGACACATGATGTTCTCCTGCTCGATCCAATTTGTCAATCGTAGCAGCAGCACTTTACCATATATTTTACAGATAATATTTAAGAGGCTTATAAGCCTATAACTGGCTGAATCTAACCTGGGCCCTTTTTTTATAGATGGGGAGACTTCTATAGCTGTTCCCCACCCCCACGAAATTTTCCCAGTCTCATTAATTGCAGTAAACAAGGATCCCAAGACTGGAACCCACCAGTCCAATCTGGATCTGATAGCCTCAATTTGGATCAGATCCTGGCCAGCTCCTTAAAATTATGGAACGAGGCTATATAAGCCAAAACCTCTTCCTCATAATAGGTGGCCAAGCAGGTGCGGCTGCTACATCATACCACATCCAGTCGGATTGAGCATTTAAGTCAGCATATAGTATCTGGAAATACAGTTCCCAGGAGTCCATTGCTACTGGAAAGTGCCCCACCACAGGCTCCATCTCCCCTGGGCCTTTCACTAGCTTCCAAAAAGTTCTGGAATCCTTCCTTTGGGCTGCATCCAATATCCCCTGCCACCGCTCCTGCCAAAAGTACTGCTTTTCTTCCTAATAAGCACCCTGTAATTGCCTTTGATCTCAAAGAAAACCCTCAATACAGCTGGGCAATTAGCCCTCCTATACCTCCTATACATCTGTCTGAACTGCTTACATGCAAACCGGCATTCTCCATCGAACCAGGTGTGGGTACCCCCCGATCTTCCCCTTGCTCCCCTACTGCTGGCCCCAAATACTGTTTAAAATTGCGTAATATTTTCTGATAGGTCACTAAAGGCTGCTATCCTGTCCTGGGTCTCCAAGGGTCCCAGCACAGTTTCTCTAAGACCAACACACTCAGCTGCCAACATATGGTCCTGCATTGCAGCTTCTAGGGCCGGCGATCAACGGACTATTGGACTGTAACCTCTGAATAACCCATCCCACCTGTTCCCCCGCCTTACCCCCTGATGATAGGGACCCAAATCTATTGAGAAAACCAGTGGCATGTGATCACTAATAACAATATCGTCCACCTGAAATGACCGAATTCGATTGACAAAGCTAGTTGATACTGCCACATAGTCCACTATGCTGGAGCCTTGGTGCCCAAGAAACTTAAATTTGTCCCCTACATCCTGAAAGCCTGACCCATTCAGGATGCACAATAAAAAATCCTGACTAAGGGATGCAAGCCTTTTCCCCGAAGCATTAATTTTAGTATCTTTTGAAGTCCTGGCATTCAGACAATAGGATCTAGGTTGTATCGAAATATCCAAATAGACAGATAAATTGTCATCAGAGGGACCCATCTGAGCATTTAAATCCATCATCAATACAACATGGGCGGCTGGGTAAACTAAAACCAGGGATTTTAAAAAGGCCAGCAAATCATCCCATATCTTATTCTCAAAGGATTCTGCATTCCTCAGTGGGACGTATACATTCAGGAAAATCACCTGCACCAAGTCAATTTGCAAGAGCAAGCCCGGGGCTAAGGTTGCTCCTCCAACAAGAGGGATGACCACTGA
This sequence comes from Sphenodon punctatus, assembly GCA_003113815.1. Taxonomy (NCBI): domain Eukaryota; kingdom Metazoa; phylum Chordata; class Lepidosauria; order Sphenodontia; family Sphenodontidae; genus Sphenodon; species Sphenodon punctatus. The sequence goes on from QEPC01011136.1 coordinate 5,895, forward strand.
CTGCTAGCATTCAGCGACAAGCTAGACCCCCTTTCGCACGCCCTCCTACCTGGAAGCTCACAGCTGGCACACTGAAGACTTTATAGTTCTGAAACTCTATAGGTTTAGTCTCCCAAGTCTCCTGTATAAATACGAGATGAAATTTCCGAATATACTGTAAAAACTCACTTTGCAGTAAGGATCGCCTCCACCCTGCCACATTCCAAGAGCAGATGTTCAAAACATCCTCCGACTGACTCCCTGTACAATGCGAATCTCCTGCAGTGGACCCCCCAGGTTCTATCCCCCTGGGGCTCATTCCACTGCTGGCTCCCTGAGATGCCTGAATTTGAGTCTGAACCCTTCCTACCCCAGCCTCATATTCTCTAGTAGATGTAAAACTAAAAATGTCCAAAGGACTCACTCAGCACAGGTGGCACCTCTATATCCATGATTTCCAAATCAGTCAACAAGCCCCGTCTCTCCTCTGAATGTAATTGCTGCCCCAGGGGGCACAGGGGCCCTATTTTGCAAGTTTGTGTCTACTGTCCCTGGCAAAGCGATCTGCAGAAGCCGCCCTCCTATTGGGGCCTTTGCACTACTGCTACTTAAGTCCAAAACAGAGCCTTCCTCTGGGGCACCTGAGGCGCTTTCCCCAGAGTGTCATGTCCACTAGAGGGTATGCTAGGGCCTTCCCTGGGATTGCCCCCCATCAAGGGATCAATGTCGGAATCAACCAAGACTTCTCTGAGGCACACTCCCCAAGAAGCAAACAGATCCTGCTGCTGCCAAACTCTATCAGCCAATGCCTGTGCCTTAAAATAGATCACCACCCTCTGTATCCCTCTTGGGGCTGGTAATATATGCTGCACGGCTATCTGCCAATGAAAAATCTCATACCCCCAAATACTTGACAAATGGCATATAATATCTTGCCTGATACATCATCTTAGGCAGGACCCATTAGGCTGGGGTTGAATGCAGAAGGAAACTGCTCTACACTCCAAGCTCAATTTCTTATTTAACCGAGCACTCTCATTTCTATTGTCCCGCCCTTCTCTGGGTTGGAAACCATTAACAGCCACATGGGGCCGACTTGGCACTGACTGAGGGCCATCAGTACCAATGTGACCCTTAGACATTCCCAGTTCAATGCATTTTAAAAACTTTTTGTACCTCGGTTACAAATTTTCCAGTCTTATAGTCCAATATAAAATCAGTAACTATATTCATTTGAACCTTTTGTGTATGTAAAAGCCCCGTTATTTGCTCTAGCTGAGCCAATAGTTTTTGAATCAGCTCAGCAATCATAAAACATTGCGTTCCCATCAACTCTAAAGGGGCAGGGGGAGAAGACTTTGAGGCCTGACCCGCTGCCCGGGCACTCTCTAGCACTGCACCAGGACTAGATTGCAAAGTGAAATTTAACAGAGCCTCTACTGAAGGAGAGACTACTGAATCTGGGGAGGAGGCCAGTGTGCCTGCTGTTTTAGCCTGAACCTTCCCTCCAACCCTGGCAGCAAGAAACTCATCCATTTTAATCTGTTTGGACTGTGATTGACCCTTCTGGCCTGAGTGACTTTGCCTCCCCCTCTTCTTAGACATGGTAACACAAATTGTCCACAAACGTCAAAGACGATAAAGCCCCAACAGATGTTCCAAAGTTCACAAAGAACACTATATAAGGGGCGAGCCTCCTGCTCCCAGCCCCTCCCAGTCAACCTGTAGTGTTGCCGCTTCCCTGTCTGCCGATACACCATCTTATGCCCACCAGGGCCAAGTCTTGTAAAGTGGGGCCGGCAAACCATCCCACGCCTAGGCAAGGAGTTCCCGTACGGGGGTTCCTTGCCCGTCAGGCAGCTGTAGACAAAGTCCCAGGACGGTACCGCGGGGTTCAGGGCAGATGGCAGGCTTCCTACTCCCAACCCTCTAACTGTTGCCCTGGTGCACTGTATCTGCGACAGAAAAGCCTTCTTCTAAAATTCAGGCTGGATAACTTCAGTTAGAAGACAACATCCTAGTTCCCTTGAAACTGGCTCCTTGCTGGTGAATCCTTCAGGACCCCTGGCAGAGCACACTCCCTCCTGCAGCCAGCTTGCCTCCCAGCATCGCACATCCCGCAGCATCCGGCCCCATAATGCGTCCTCCCACCTGCAAGAGAGTACTCCCAGCTGACCTCAGAAGTTACATGAGTAGTTTCATTGACTTCAGTCAGGTTTTTCCAGCAGTCAGGCTTCTGAGTCGGTCAAGGTCTCTTTCCTGCAGGATCCTTTCAGGCAGCCTCTCTAGAAATGTGCTCTCTTCCCCGGTCAGGAACAGACTTCGAGCAAATGTAGGACACGTATATATGAGGAGGCACAAAATGACATGGGTGGGAGTGGATAAGACAAAGTAACTGCTGTGGTGGGGGGCAGACGGGAGGTTAGATAGGGAGAAAAGAGAGAGAGAGATGCCAGACATTTGAAAACAGAGCTGTAAATGTATATACAGTTCTGTTTTTAAATATCATGATGAATTGAGTGAGTCAAAAATTGTCCTGTTGTGAAGTGCCAGTAGGGTTACCATACTCCCCTTTAAAAGAGGATGCTTATGAAAACTACATGGTGCAGGAATGCTCTGGAACCAATGCAGCCCTGCACCATGTATTTTTCATAAGCATCCTCTTTTAAAGGGGAGATATGGCAACCCTAAGTGCCAGCAACTATCTAAACATTCAAGATATAAACACCTAGGGAGACAGTGAAGCTACACAGTAATGTTCAGGAGATCCCTGAATAGGATTTCATTGACTTTTCTTTTCAGTAGTGCTGTGCCGAGACACTGCTATTGGAAAGCATGAAAGTCTAAGAAGGAGATTTATAGATAGAGCTCTGTGAATGATCTCTAAGACCTGCATGCTTCAGCAACTGGAGTTTAATTGACCCAAACGCTCCAAGTACAAAGGGTCCAGACAGGACCTACATCCATTAGAAGCCCCATAGGAGTGTCATCGACTATGTAGTCGACGTATTTATTTACTTAAATGTATAGCCTGCCCTATCCCAAAAGCCACTGCTGAGTAGGTTAGCTCTTACTATTGTAATATGTGAACTCTTATAACAGGTGGCAGTGCTACAGCTAGGGAATGACAGGGCGTTCGTGCATGGCAGCTAAGTGCACGCCAAAGCTGTGGAGCACACACCTAGAATGTCTCTCTGGGTGCCCTTACCATCGGGATTTGCTGCACTGATGGGAACTTGCAAGAGGATGAAACATCTAGGGGTTTCTCCTAACTTTATAACTCCTCTCCCATATACAGAAGCTGTTAGGATCGTTACATGTAGACTAGAAGATACTGGATTTCAGCAAAATAGAGCTCAAGCTGTAGTGTCAGAAGTTTCCCCCTGGTACCGATTTTGGTTGCCAGGCACAAAAGGTGCAATATATTTGGCAGAGTTGCAAAATGTGATCTTATGAAAGGCTTATACTGCTCTGAGCTTTCAGACTATGTGCACTGAAGTACTTCGGGGATGCTATAGAGTGTCTATGCAGGGCTGATCAGGTGGAGGATCTAGTTCATTATATACTGTCCTGTCCTTTATATGCAAAACCTCAGGAAAGTCTTTTTTTAAAACTGAGTTTATGTCAGACTTGGTCAAATCTCTGATTATTGGGTTTTTTGTTTGCCAATAAGGAGGCAGAGGTTACATGGGCAGTTGCCTCTTTTGCCTCTGTGGCAATAAGATTGAAAGCACAGGCAGTCAAAATAAGGGGGGATGCATATGGTTAATTCCAGATTCTATTTAATTACTGATACCTGTTTGGCAATATGTTCATGGTATGGTTAAAACGTATTTTCTTAGAGATGATTATGTACTGTAAACTATTTGATAACTGTTTTATGTTTGTTTGTAATAATTTGTCATGACCTAAGGGTCAGAACAATAAACCTAACCAAACCAAACCAGACTTGCAAGAGGACATCCCTGGCTGACCTTAGAGAGTGCAGCAGAACACAAGGGAAAAGGCAGTCTTATCTACTATGCTGTCACAAAACCCTGTGGCCATGTCTTTATTATTCCCATTTTACAGATGGCAACTGAGACTAACTTGCCCAAGGCTACTGAATGAGTTCATGGATAAGATGAGGTTTGAACTGTAGTCTGCCAGAACCAAGTCCAACATCTGATTCACTGGGATACACCAGCTATTACTTTCTACAGAATAGCTGAGAATTTTCCTTTGTAGCTTCAGCTGAGCATATAGTAGAGGAACGTGGCAGTGGTGGCTGAAGGTCCCAGACAATGGTTGCTTCGTCTTAGAAGAAGTTAGAGCAGCCAGGGCTTTCCTGTAGCTTATGTCATCAGAGAGTTACACATTGTGGAATTTGGTTCCTCTGTCCCCTCCCGCAACCATGTGTCTCCTCCCACCCCCACCAACCCCTTCTTCTTCTTATCCCAGGACAGGGGATCATTGACCAAGGAGTAGGATACAAGGCTTCTTCCAGCTTTGCACTGGGGGAAATATATCCTAAAGGTGGGAATTTGCTAGTTTCAATATAATTTGCATGGCTTAAGTGCTGCAAAATAGATTTCTTAGAACAGAAAATCTGGTGTCCCCCCCCCCCCAACCCCGCTTGATGTTTGGGTGGGTGTGCAGGGGGGGGGATCCATGTATATGGCCGGCAATGGGTCCACTTGGTGTTTGCCCATGTGAACACCGAGCGGGATGGGCGGGGGTGCGTGCATGCTCCCGCGCAACACCCACCTTCACCCATCGCACATACTCCTCCACCCACGGAGCCCTCCGAAAACTGGAGGAGGCTCCATGGGTGGAGATGGGTGTAGGGGGTGGGGTGTCCATGTAAACGAACACCCACCCACCTCAACCCACCACGGCTAAACACCCATCCCTCCCCGTCCATGTAAAAACAGCCTATATGAAAACTATGTTAAGCATGTGGATGAGGAGCCTATTTTGTCTGATTTCATATTCTGCTAAACTGGCTAGCCAGCCTCTTCCAGTAATTGTAGGAGAGTTCTCTTTCCTTCCTTCTACTTTTATTCATGTAAAATGTTGTGGGAATATGGTTTGGCTAGGAACGCAGAACAGCATTTCTAGAGAACAAATTAAACCAACTATAACTATGCTGTAGTACCAGCCACAAAAGTCAAATATGTATTAGCTGACTGGCAAGGACTCATAACACATGCCAGGAAAAAAGGTTGATGTATACAATGGAGTAATGAACTACAGCAAAGTGGCTTTGGTGGGATTCAAAATACAGGAGAACCAAAGAGATGCACTTTGCCTTCATGAAGCATTGTTTCTCATTCAGAGTGCATGGACCCTTGTTACCAGGATCATGTTGGGACCTATGGGATGATACAACTTATTCCAACCTTTGCATCTAGTTCCAGATATTACAAGCAGAAATGGAAAAAGCATTGAACAGAGGTCACTGTGTACATGGTAGAAATCCAGTCTGTGAACGAATCTATCCTTCAAAGTCCATACAGCCCATCACACTTCTAGGGTTAAAGCACACCAGCATCTGTGACCAGACCAATCCCAGACAGTCACCTTTGATTTCCTCAGTCCAAAGGATCAGGTATTCTTTCACAGGTGGGAGGATTGGAGATGGTAGTACAAAACCAAGCAAGACATGAATCCACAACCTTGTAGGAATGTGACTGAGTGTCCTAACCTCTCAGCCACCATACCTCATTATTACCCTAGTATTAAACATTCATGTAAGCAGGGTTTTTGATCTCTTAAAGGCTTGAAAATTACCTGCTCTTGAACTGAACAGAGTAAGCTCCTTATATAGTGAGAGGATGATTTGGAAGTGAAATTAAGCCTTCACACTCTGCAAATCACTAATTTGTTTTAATGCTGAAAAATGTTGACAATTATATTTCCTTTTAGTCCAGAGTGAACTAAACTCTGAGCACATTCCCACATTCAGCAGGTGAACGCTTTTTTCTTTTCCCACATATTACCTTGATGTGTGAAAGACTCTGTGCGCTTCTTTAACCGTGCTTGCGTTTATTTCTTAAGCGCATTGGCAAGCGGCCAAAGCCTACCTTTACAAGAGTGGGTTTGAAATGACCCACATAAATCCTCTTGTCGGAATGTTGGGACTAGTCCGTATCATGCCAGTTACCCAGCGCCCTGCTTCCCTGGCTCTCGGCTCGACTCCTCTCCCCTCTTCGGGAGCCGGGGAAGCGGGGCGCTGTGTAACTGACATGACACTGACCTGCTTCCCCGGCTCTCAGCTCTGCTCCTGCTCTGCTGCCACTCCTCCTCCTCTCCCCCCCGCCCCCACCTGCGTACATTAAAATGCTGCTTTTCCTAAATACAGTCAATTTCAAAATGCGCTTAAATAAACCCAGTGTGAATAGTGCATTTTGAAATTGACTGCATTTTGGAAAAGCAGCATTTTAATGTATGTGTGAATGTGCTCTAAGAAGCATACCCTAGACCCCCCCCCCCCATACTCTCAATCTTTTACACGGAAGGAACCAAATGCAGTGAGAATGCTAGAAATCCTTTGCATGTGTGTTAGAATCTTTTTGTTTCCAATCAAGGGCCTGGACACCTGTCTTTACTGTACCACTACCTGGGAGCTGGCCATAAACTAGGACTGAAATGAGATCTTGCTACAAATCAGTGAGTTTCTCGACCTATGCATTGGCACCTCCTCGATCCCTTTGAGTTTTACAAGGTTTCCCCCTCAGCCTATCAGTTGATAGACCAAAGTCCTTGGCCAACCCTGGGTTATCAGCTGATAAGCTAGGGAGGGCCAGGAGTCTCAGGGGCTTTGGCCCGTCAGCTAATAGGCTGGAGAGGGACCAACCTTTGAACTTTAGAAACATTGACCACCTGTGTACATTTCAAAGGTGCTGATGTTTGGCACATTTTGAGAATGGTGCGAGATCTCACAGCCCCTTACGAGAATACTGCAAGATCTCCCAAGGGTTTCAAGAATCTCGGGGCATTCTTGCGAGAAGCATTAGGCTTCTTACTTCAGCCCTACCATAAATCCACATCTGCATCTTCAGTTCCATTCAAGCTGCAGCTCCCATGCACCTAGGGATTTCTGATACGCTTTCCATCCCATTCTCTCTATTGTAACCTGTTCCCCTGGTTCCATAAAGCACTGGAAAGAAGGAGGAAGAACACAGATATTTGTGCTGTGATGGATGCCTCTAATGCTTGCCAAGTTCCTGCTGTCAGGGTAGGGAGTGCAGGACATTGGTAGACTTCAGGGGCGCAGGCTTGCAGGAAGAAGCATGTTCATCCACCCAGCTTTCCAGTGCTGCTGAGTGGCCCTTGTCAAGCCCAGCAGACAACCAGGAAGATGATCCATATGGGATTATCTAGGGGCCTCTGAGCAGGTTCCAGGCTCTAGGCAAGGTTTTGTGAAACCAACCACCACCTCAAGCCCTGGAAGTGTTGGTTCAAGTCCTGATACTTGCTGTACAGTAAGCTAGCACCGTTCTTGCTTTAACGTCCTACCTTGGTTTAACTCTGAATACTTTGAAATCATGATAGTCTGATTCAGAGCCTTGATTTGACTCTGACCTCCTGGATACCATGCTGGTGTGACCTACTGACTTAGACTATGGTTCAGCCACTCATAAAAACATAAGAAGTGCCATGCTGGGTTAGACCAGTGGTCCATCTAGCCCAGCATCCTCTGTCTGACCATGACCATTCTTGTTTGCTTTTGAAAAGTACCCAACAGGTCATAATGGAATGATCCATTCTCTGCTGTTCACTCCCAGCTACTAAATTCCTATTGTGTACTGTTTTCTATAATGGTCCTGGACCCTGTTTTCTGGCATTGGTCCTAGACCCTGGCTGCTATTTTCCTTGTGTCTTCTGATGCGATCCTGATCTCTTGGTTCTCTATTTGGCCTGACCCCACATCTACTACAGATATGGCTTGGGTCCTTCACGTTGTTTCTCGAATGAATGCAGGCATCATGTGCAACTAATTTGTGTGCCGCAGCAGTGTTGTGTGGTTGCTGTCTGTGCAGGAATATACAGCAGGATTGTGGGTTGATTCACCCCCGGAGACTGATGGAACCTGAGAGGTTGCAGAATGCTCATGGGGAGTTACTCTCTGATCTTGATGGCTGTCCACTTAATGACCTCGTGGTTTTGTGGAATGCTCTGCTCACCGAGGCCATCGACCAGACAGCTCCTAGGCGTCCGCTCCCTCGGCATTGACACCACAGGCCGCCATGGTTTGTGGAGGGCCTGTAGAAGCTGAAAAATGAAGGGCGGCAGCTGGAGCACCGATCTCATGTTGAAGCTGATCGATTGTGGCATAGAAACAGTTTAAGGGCCTATGTCATGGCTGTCAGGGTAGTGAAGAAGAAGTTCTTTGCTACCTTGATAGTATCTGTGAAGTCTTGTCCAGTGGAGCTTTTCTGGGTGGTGAGGGGGTTGGTCAGTCCGGCCTCCCTCTGCCTGGAACTGGAGTCTTCCAGTGCCCGCTGTGACATGTTTGTTGAGTACTTCGCAAATAAAATTGCTCCGAGTGACCATGACTTCGACTCCGCATTTAACAATAGAAGAACCAGAGGCTATAGAGGCTCTGTCTTGTCCAGTTTTGTGGGATCTGTTTCAGTGGGTGATGCCTGCCGCTGCAGCAGATGTTCTGGGGACTGTTAGAGCCACTTTTTGTGAACTAGACCCATGTCCATCCTGGCTGGTCAAGGCCAGTCGGGAGACGTTGGGGCCATTGCTGGCAGGTGTTGTCAGTGCCTCCCTGTGGGAGGGCAGGGTACTGGACTGCCTCAAAGCGGCAGTGGTGTGGCCCCTGCTCAAAAAACAATCACTTGCCATTGACTCTCCCGCTAGCTATCGGCCAGTCTCTAACCTTCCATTTTGAGGGAAGATTATTGAGTGTGTGATGGCTCAGCAGCTGGAGGAGCAGCTGGACTGCACCGGTTTTCTTGATGCCTCACAATCTGGCTTTTGTTCGGGTTATGGCATTGAGGCTGCATTAGTCTTTGGTCAACGACCTTCACTGGGAACTGGATCAGGGTCGTTCGACCCTGCTAATCCTATTAGATCTGTCAGCTGCATTTGATACCGTTGATCATGAGATGCTGGTGACTCACCTGTGGGACTATGCCTGTGTGGGTGGAACCTTCCTGGCTCGGAGAACCCAGCGGGTGGTGATCGAAGATTGTTCATCGGAGATTGTTCATCTTCTCCCCAGGACTTCACGTGTGGAGTTCTGCAAGACTTTATTCTGTCCCTTCTCTTGTTCAATGTGTATATGCAGCTGCTCGGCAAGGTCATGAGACGGTATGGGGGTGCGGTGTCATCAGTACGCTGATGACACCCAGTTCTACCTCTCCTTTTCATCCAACCCAGACCTGTCAGTCTCGGTGCTTACCTGATGTCTGGCAGCTGTGAGGGATTGGATGAGGGCGAGCGGTCTGAAACTAAATCCTGACAAGACGGAGGTGATGTTGGTGGGGAGGGTGGTGGGTGTGACGCCCCCTATCAATAGGGTTCATCCCCCACTGGTCTCTCAGGTCTGGAGTCTGGGGTTACTCCTTAATCCACAGCTTCTCCTGGATCTCCAGGTTAAGGCTGTGGTGAGGAGTGCTCTCTGCCTATTACATCTGGTGCGACAGGTTTGGCCGTATGTCTCTGACTCTGACCTGGCTACTGTCATCCATGTCTACATCACCTCAAGATTAGACCAATGTAGCATGCTCTACGTGGGGCTACCTTTGGTGATGGTCCATAGACTGCAGCTGGTGCAGAATGCGGCAGTCAGTCTCCTTATGGGATGAATCACCGTGAGCATGTTACACCAGTGCTCCGAGCTCTGCACTGGCTGCTGATAGTCTTCTGAGCCCGATTCAAAGTGTTGGTGCTTACCTATAAAGCCCTATATATTCTGGGCCCCTTCTATCTGTGCGACCGCCTCACTCTCCATGCCCTGGATCAACCCCTGCAGTCCACCAGGAAGACCCTTCTTAGTGTCCCCGGGGTGGTGCGGGGGGGCTACAATGGAGAGGGCTTTCTTGGTGGCAGAGCCCAGGCTGTGGAGCTCCCTTTCAGTGGAGGCCCAGGTAGCCCCAGATCTTGCCTCGTTTTGGCGACAGTCCAAAACCTGGCTATTCCACCAAGCCTTTGGTGAGGGGTGAGGGTGGGTGGGAAGGATAGGTTTTTTATTTTCTTTTATGTCTCCCTTATATGTATTTTATATATTTTATGTATATTTTTAAATATTTTTATTTTTGTAAGCCGTCTTGAGCTGCCTAGGCAGGAGAGGCGGGATATAAATGGTGGAAATAAATAAATAAAATAAAACTTCAGCAGTAGCATCCTGATTGGTGCAATGAAGATACTCATGTATTGAGGAGTTGGGGTTGATGGTTTTATGGCAGGTAGCCAGGCCATATTATACCAAACACATGATTTATTTTGAGGTGATGCATACAATTACTCTGAAAACTACAGGAATCTGTCATTCTCCTTTCCTTTGAGTTAGGCAATAAATCAGAGTGAAATATGTAAATCGTTTGCTGAGGACAAGGCGTGACAAGCTTTCTGAATCTATGTTATTACAAGAAAACAGCAGAAACCTCCATTGATAAGAAAACAAAGCAAAACAAAATCCATTTAAAAAACTCAACCCTCTTACTTGTTCCTCAGTGATAAAGGTATTGATGAAGGCTTTACAAATTCTGTGTTTTAGATTTTAGGTGCGGTCTGTTTTTCTCTTCATTTGCATTTTTATTGAGCAACATACCAAGGGGTCTTAGAAATATGTACCTATCACAAGAAGCCTATGGGCTCAGTTCAGCTCAATGAAAGTCAATGGGAGTTTAGCAATTGACTTCAATGGGAGCTGGATTGTGCCCTAAATGTTCTGGAACTAAAAACTGGCCTTGGAGGTCAGCCTATGTCCAGACAAAGAGGCTGCTGTTTAGCATGCTTCAAATCCACTAGCCAGATGAGGAATATACTGTATTAATGCAGCAGCAGAATCCTTTAATTTGGGAAACTTTTTTGACAGGGAAAGGAAGAGGCTGATGATGGAATTAGTTGTTTTTAAGGTGGATCTCTTCCAAAGGAATTTTTATAAGGATCATTTTTTAAAATAGATTGTATCCTTTTTCATTTCTACAAAGTGCACAGACAAAGCTGGAAATGTTTCTAATGTGTATATGTTTCTAGAAAATCAGAAATATCAGGATAATAACATACCTGCTGCCCCCTGGTTTAACCAGAAGACTCCTCGAAATGGGGCAGTGGCCAAATGTTCCTTGCAGTTCCTCATTAGTATTGCTGGAATTAAAATCAATGTAAATTTAAACACAAACATAAAGGAGATTTTAGAACACTTTAAAAATTCTTTCACTTTTTGATTTCTTATCTTTTGCTGCAGTCTTGTTCACACATTATAATGAGGGTTACAATACCCCAGTGGTCAATGAGCCACAGGGTATGTGTGTGTTATCTCTTATCTTGTGAATACTCAGAAGTAGTAACTAGGTACACCACACATGCCCTGGCTGCAGAATTATTACCACTTAGAAGCATGAGTGAAACCACATATGAAATGTTGAAAATGCAAATTATCTTTACAAATATTTTGTTTAGCATTAGTTCATATTTGCAAAATAGGTTAGGGAATAAATGGGTATGAAATAATGCTTGTTTGTGGCTAGAAGATTTGGTATATTAACAATAATATTCATTATTTACAACTCAAATTTAGACTGGAAGGCGAAATTCTACCATATGAGTTCAGTTACAAACCAGGCTTGGATTTGACAAAGCAGTCCTGAACCTCCAGGGGTACTGTCCAACCCCACCCCAACCAACCAGAGGGATTTGACCTTCCTCTCTTCAACCTTCCCTCTGGATAAGCTATTTCCTAGGGTAATTTATTTATTTGCAAAATAAGCATAACATTTTATTTTCTTGAGCAGTAACCACAAAGTATATTCACAAAGTGCACATCTCTCAACAGTCCCCATTCGGAAGAGAGAGAGACAGACAATCCCTTTTTGAGTGCTGAATCCTAATGTTCCTACTTTAGGAGATATCTTTTATTGGACCAACTCCAGCTGGTGGAGGTATGTAAGCTTTGGGACCTCCCAGGGTCCTTCATCAGGCAGGTCAGGAGTTAGAGTTCTAACTAAGAGCTCGTTCACACATGCAGCAATTATCTGGATTTTAAAAAAATTATTTTCCTCTAGTTCGCTGTTAACAATGCCAGTTGCATTCACATGAGTGTCATACCGTTGTTCCCAACAGTGAAATAACACATTCAGATCTTCTTGGAGCGTGCGCTTACCCGCCTGTTCAGTGTGGTTCAATTACAGGAAATTACAGCATGGCTGGGCAGCAGGCTGCAGCCAGCTTCTCCCCCAATAAGTTCCTCTACCTCCCCTCCCTGACTCCGGACCCCATCCCTCACCTGCCTCTGCCACCTAGCAGTGCTCCAGCAGCGGCAGCAGCAGCAGCAGCAGGGACACCGAGCGAGATAACGCTGTTTGTTTACAAACAACTCCTCCCCATGTGATCACGCACATGGGGAGGCTTTATTTGTAAACAAACAGCATTATTCTCCGATCGCTCGGTGTCCCTGCTGTGCTGCTGCTGCTGCTGCTGCATCCCATAGGGGCAGGAGTAAAACAGTGCACTTGAAAGCACAGTTGCCTTCACATGCAGGACAAGTTCGCACCAGTTCATACCGAATACAATGTCGCTTTCACACTGCTGTAAAGAGCAGATTTATTTCAATCGGACAGCATAAAAGTAGGTTTAACTAGCTTTGAACTGCGGATTACTTAGGTGCGATATTTTGAATTAGGGACTTCAGACATGCAAGATACAATCGAATTTTGTAAAGTTTGGACACAAACTGAACGTCTGAATGCCACCTTACTCTGACTCAGTTAGAAGGACCTTGGGAGGTCCAAAAGCTTGCATACCTCCACCAACTGGAGTTGGTCCAATAAAAGATATCACTGTACTCCTTTGTATCTATTGACTATATTTGGGACCAACATGGCAACCTTACTTTCTCTGCACTCCTTTAGGAGAGACAGACAAAAAGTGTGGTATTCGGGCCTCAGGCACCTCTTTCCTGGTTGGCTCCCAGGAAAAACACTTTAAAGGACACGGGAAGATGATGAACAAGAAATTAAGTGGAATGATAAGCAGTAGAACTTCTGTCCCTCTTGATGCCCTTGGAATGTTGGGAGGTGTGTGCATGTGTGTAAATGTGTGAAGGGGAAGAGATTATTTCGTACTGTGGGACACTGAGGAAGCAAGGCTTGTCCCTCTTTGGTTGCTCAACATTTTGGGAAATATGCTCTTGTAAAATTCCTGCCTAATGCCCTCCTACATTTTAACAAAGAAACATCCCTTTTGAGTTTTTCTGTCTCTTTCTGAGTCCCCTGACTTAAATTAGGGGTGGGGACCTTTTCTCTCCTGGGGACCACTTTGAAAATTAGTACACGTTCCAAAGGCTGCACAGAAATTGTGAATGGTAGTAAAGGCTGCACTCCAGAAAAGGAAGGCACAGGTCATGAATTTGTGGCATGGCTCTTTCCCTGGTCCTCGTGTGATTGCCCCCATCTCTACTCCCTTACCCTGAATTTAGGGTGCTTTTAGAGGAGTGCCTCCCCACGCATTACCCATCCATCATGCATGTTGGGTGAGGAGACATTAATCTAAAACACCCTTAGTTTTTCAGGGGCTGAAGGTAGGAACTGGATCCAGGGGCCAGATCCAGATACTGGAAAGGGGTCCCATAAAAACTTGCCTCAGGCTGCTTTTGGGCCTCAGTTCCCCACTCCTAGCTTAAGTACACTTTCCCATTAATATAGTCTGGCCCTGGTTCTTTCACTGGTAAACCTGTACCCCCAAAGCTACTTAGTTTAGGACCACAGTGCCTTGAAAAGTGAGTCTGATTATCAAACCTCCTGTTGTGCAACAAATCAGCCTCTGAAAAGTTCTGACTTTCCTGAATAAGGGGTTTTTACCTCACACAGTTCCCAAAACTGGTTCCTGGATGTTACACTAGGTGTTTTCACATGGACAGCACCCACAGCTCTGCCTTCCCTGGGCAGGACTCTCTGTTGAAAGGCAGTCTGCCAGATGTGCAAGCAGAACAGAGGCGGGGCAGCATTAGACATTATGGAGCTGTGTCTCCTGTTACACATTGTTTTACACTAATAGAATTCCACTGGAGTTATGACTGACACTACTTTTAAACGAGGGCGTGCTGAAGTGCCTCCCAAACGCCGCATTAAAGCAAAGCCGCCAAAAGTGACGTTCTCCCCGTTGCCGGCGGCGGCTGGAGACACGGGGCTTTGCAGCGGCGCGTTCTTAAGACTTCAATTATTAGGCTTAAGAATGCACCGCTCCAAAGCCCCGTGTCTCCAGCCGCCGCCGCCGCCGGCAATGGGGAGAAAGCCACTCTGGTGGGTTTGCTTTAATGCGGCGTTTGGGAGGCGCTTCAGCGCGCCCTCGTTTAAAAGCAGCGTGATTTACATTATTATGGAGTGGTGGGAGTCACTCCATAGTTAAGACTACGATACATTTTCTGTTATAAAGCATGAACATTCTGTTGCTTATACAATTGGCATCATTTATCCTATTTGTCTGAAATTTTGGGACAGGGTCGATTGGGTGTGGGGCACAACCTGTCCAAATTTTATGCCCAAAAGAGAAAAAGGTTAACACAGTTGAAATGTTGGAGAAAAAAAATGCTTTTACTTCCGGATTCACACACTTTTGGGTGGTGGGTGGGGCAGGAGTCAGGACTTCTTGGTTTTCTGAGAGGGGAGTGGGGGGCTGGTCCGGGCCACTGATGGCAGAGGCCAGTTCCTCTGGGGCACTTCAGAGGCTGCTTCATTTGGAACCAGAGTGGAGGGAGAAATCTGAGTCCAGGGGACAGAGCTGGGATCTACTGTCTCCGCCTGCATATGGCTTTGCAAGCCAGCCGAGCACTCTGCACTTCAGGAGGTGGAAGATTTCTTATTGCTGCTTGTACTCTAGTGGTAGCACATTTTGGTAAATGGTGAACCTTTGAAAAACAGATATTTTGCTGTTACACTGCTGAACATTGTAATGGAATAGCAGGAGGAATTTTCTGTATTGCAAAAAAAAATTGTATCACAAATCTTCTCAAAAAAGGAAGAAATTCTATGTACAAAAACCCTTCAATTTAAGAGAGAAGGCCCTAGTAGGTTGTGGAGGGTGGGAACCAGGACTCCTAAGTTCTCTGGGAGGGCAATGGGGACTAGTGGGTAAGAGGGATGTGAGACACATCACTCTGATGTCCCATTTTCCTCAACCCAAAGAAAGGATATAGGGATAGGAGGGGGTAAAGGACCAACTCACATCCTCCTGTCCCCAGCTTCAGTGTTGCCCCCAACCTGCAGAGGAAGAGGATTGGGGCTGAAAGACAAAGGTAAAGTGTGGGTGCATGGAGCCTAAGTTGTAAGCAAGCCCAATATGTGAGACTGTACAAATTATTCTATACTGTTTACATGGTGCAAAAATTAAGGTAGGAGCCTTAAGTTACAATTTCCATGTTTAGCATGATTGAATTTGTAAGGGCCTTAACTTCTCTCTTAAACTGTAAGTTTTTGTATGTAGAATTATAAGTGAAAGAGGGGGTAAATGCTGTGATAGTGAATATGGAATGTTTGCTTCTATTTGCCTTGCTCCAAACTTTCAGTTTGGGACTATGGGTGTTAACATACACACTTTTCCTGCTCTGACCTACCGAGGCTAGAGTCGAACCCTACACATCTGTTCTGGACCCACCAGATATGAGCCCAGTTCAAAAGGCTGGAAACGTGGGCCCTGAAGAAACAGGGCCCCTGGTCTGCCTCCGTGAGTTGCCCAGGTGGGCCAGAGTGGGGCAACCCGGGCAGGTGCATTTGTTTTTGTTCCCACCAGGCCCAGTGGGAGAGGGCACCATGGAAGCCACCATGGAGGGCACCCCTCCAATCTGGCTTCCACCCCCTTCATTCTACTGAAACTGCTCTCGCTAAGATCACCAACGATCTTCTGGTGGCTAAATCTAAACGTCTCTATTCCATTCTTGTCCTCCTTGATCTCTCTGCTGCCTTCGATACTGTTGACCACTCACTCTTGCTGGATTCCCTTCACTCCCTTGGCTTTTGTGGCTCTGTCCATAA
>QEPC01011136.1:22160-39293 GCA_003113815.1 Sphenodon punctatus
AGTCTCTCCCCCAGCTCCTGTCTCTCAGATTGTAAGCCCTAGGGGCAGGGACCATGTCTATTTTATTACTTTGTAAAGTGCCAGGTACACTGCTTGCGCTATATAAATGTTTGTTAATAATAATAATAAAGCCAGCCATGGCTGCCTATTGTTAGCACCCATGAGTGCATGTCATGGCTGGGAGAGGGATGCAACATGGGGGCAAACCCATCAGGTCATGCGTCGCTCCCCTCATCCCCTCCCGGGCCTAGTCAGACCAGGAGAATGTTTGGTTCCATTCCTCAATGTGATCTGGTTGGAGGTGGAGGGGGCAGCCATCCCACCCCCGGGTGTGCAGCGTTAACACCCTATCTCTCTTCAGAAATCACGACCTGTCCTTGACTGTACTAGGAGAGCATAACAAGTAATTTTATCTTACCCTCTTAATGCACGTTACCCCACCTGCATCAGTGACAAAGGAGTGAAGAGGGAACAAGGAAGTTAAGTTGCAAGGATAAGATTTTTTAAAAACAGTTCATTGCAAGTGACTGAAAGAATCCTTAATCTTTCTCATCCTGACAGGAAGGAAAGTTAGTATGAAGGAGAGCTGAAATGAATAATCCCCCAAATGAATCTGTTGGATTTTCCCACATTGGGTTCGTCTTGCCAAAGTGGACATGAATAATTATTTGTTTTGTTTATTCATTTGGGATATTGATTTTGGGAAATTTAAAAATCTTATTTTGGTTGTTTCAAATATTTAGATTCTACCAAAGCGACCAAAATAACAGACTAAAATAGCCAACAAAATGAATATGAGAGTCTTTTTTGGGGTGCAAGTACTTATTCAGATATTTGGAAGGCTATCCAAATATGCTAATAGTAATTGTGAATGTGACATTTGCTTTTCATTTTGACTCTTGCATGTAATACCTCCTTTTGAGAGCCTTATAATCCATCAGTACAGTTTCTGAAAACCCACTGCATATTGTGCAAAGACTGGAAAACAGTGTAGAAAAAGAATTATTACTTTCATATGGATGGAAAGCTCTGAATATCACTCATGTCGGTAAAATAGATTGACATAATGCAAAATTCTGTCAGGTTACCTACACTGAGTTATAGGAGAAAGAGGAAGATAAATTCAAGGGATAAAAGAAAAATCAGCAACAATATATAACCGTATGAATTTTGCAAAGTTGGAATTTCTAATGAAGTTGCCACTGGTGAATTGGAGCTTGAGTAGTAATATTAGTTTGTCTCAAAAGACTCTTTTTCAGGCATTAGGAGACACCCAGCCAGGAAGCCCAGGGAGCCGAAACTCCTCTTGCCCCAGGTTTTAAGCCATGGCTTCCCAACTGGTCAAATCTGGAGTGACACGAGCTCACAGCCCCCATCACAAATGGATGCTTCCGCTTGCCCAACTGCCCATTGGGGTGCACTATTCTAGGTTGCTGTGTTTGGCTACTGCCACAAGAGTCGCTAGCTATTTAACTCAGTTGCCTCCGCCCTACACCCAAGGGGATGCCCAGCATGTCACAAACTCCAATTCTGATATCTGCTAAAACAGACCAACCTCAATGCTGGAAAAGTGCACCCCATCCTCTCTAAAGAGCTTAGAGGCTACATATTCACCCCACCCTGTCATATCTAATCACTGCCCCCACCCTGCTCCATAACCTACTTGGACATTGCCTTCTTTATTTTCCTTTGCATATTATCTATCTTAGCAGTGTGGTGCCCCCCCTCCACTCCAAACCCTGCCATCCAGCGTAAATGATCATGCTACGACCATACCCAGGCACCTCTCTAGTGTGGTCAACAGATCCCTTTTCATTAGAGCTGTACCAAATAGTACTTCCAGGTACTCGGGCTGAGTACCAAGTTCCCAAGTTCTGAACTTGGTACTCAGCCCAAGTTCTGAGTCATCGGTCCAAGTACTCAGCGGTACTTCGAAACTTTTTCCGAGGACACGGAATTCGGAACTCAGAATTCCAGACATCAGAAATACTCAAAACTTTGGAACTCAGAATTGTGAAAACTCAGAACTACTTCGAGTAGGAAGCAGTTCTTCTTCTAGTCAGAAGGAAGAAAATCCATGCCCACACAAGCCAACCCAAACATCGAAAAAGAAGAACACCATGTTTTATGTTAACAAATTACAACCAGCAGCTTCCCCCCGTCCTCTGTGGGGTGGGCCCATTGCCACCAGCCCCTATACAGGAAGTACTCCCTGGCCTACTACACCTGCCAGCAGGATGAAAGACAGAGTGAGAGAGAGAGAGAACAGAAACCAGCACCAAAAAACACCACCATGTAATTAAAAGTAAAAGGGTATGTGATCAGCAAGTTTGCCTCCCTACCTCCAAGCATATGCCCCACGGATGATTACATGCAAGGCTTGAAGCTCAGGGGTGGGTGGGAGGGGACTGGGGTGCCCCACCAAAGTCCAAAGACTTCATAGGCAAGCAAATCAATTTGATCAATCAAGTTTCAACAAGCTTTTGTGGTCTGTGGCCCCATGGGCATCACCAGCCAGACCAGCCGTCATAACAAACACATACAAGAAACCAGACATCCCACCCCCCCATAGCCTCCAGTGCATGTGCCCAGTCCACCTATGCAAGGCAGCCCCCCTCCCCACACACCATATTAACCAGAAAGAAACTAGAAAGTATTCCCCCCCAGTGCCCCGGCTGGTCACATCTTGGCAAAGTTCTTGAACTCACAGCCAAAGCGCTACCCAGAAAATCAGGTTAGCAGGAGTGGGACAGTTGACCAAGAAGACAACACCACAAAAGTGCAGAAATTAAAAAAACCCAATAGTAGCGTGTACCCACAGCATGGCCCACCATCAGCACTGAGTACACACACTTTAAAATCATTATGCCAGCCAAGCAGTGAACAGAAAAGCAGGCTAGCAAGAGTGAGACATTCGCTCAAGAATACAACCACCCCACAAAACAGTGCAACTGCGTGCAGAAATCCCACCAAAAGCCAGCCAGCCCAGGAGACAAAATTATAACACCCTCAAGAAAGAAACCAGACATTCTCTCTCTCTCTCTCTCTCTCTCTTTCTCTCTCTCTCTCTCTCACACACACACACAGGGGCACCCTCTTATTTTTTTTTAAAAAAAGACATGACTTTGGTACTGTGGCACTGGTAACTTGAATAGCCCAGGCAAGGGGAAGTGGAGCCAGGCAGAGACATCCCTCTGGTCTCATGATGCCAAGCAGCAGGTGAGCAGTAGAAATTACAGTTACACATTACAGTTATGCTCTACTGTGCCATGCCACAGCCTTGGTAAGACAGAAGACATCACACAACCCCACAAAACAGTGCAACTGCATGCAGAAATCCCACCAAAACCCAGCCAGCCCAGCAGACAAAAATATTTATTTATTTATTTATTTAGCTATTTTTCTACCCCGTACCCTCCCGCAAGAAAGAAACCAGACATTCACACACACACACACACTCCCTGGGGGCACCCACTTATTTTCTAAAAAAGGCATGGCATTGGTACTGTGGCACTGGTAACCAACACACACCCTGTGCACCTTCCTTGCCTCTTCACAGCCACAAAAGGGAGAAGCTGTCACTATCCATTCTCAGGCCAGTCATAAGTCACGCCGGGCATATGCATTCCAGCCACAATTTATGGTCAGGCACGTCCCAGCTAAGAAAAGGATACATCACTGCCTGAGCCTGGCATTCCTCATCATACAGCAGAACCATGCAGAACCTCCATATATGTTCCAGGCTTTATGAATGATGTCCTGATTTGGGCTGATATTTGGTCTTGTTTTTTTCCTCAATTCTTGTTGAGAATCAAGCTTCTTGAAGATAATCGAGAAAAAAACAAGAATTGAGAAAATCCTCAATCTCAACTTTCTTGTCAAGACTTTTTTCCTGATTAAAAAAAAAAAAAGAACTCTGCATGCGCAAATGGACATCAGGGCTGTTCTGCGCATGTGCAACCCTTTTCCAAAATGGCGTCAGCACTGTCACTGCCATGTTTGAAAAGGGCAGCGGTTCTGTGCATGCATGGTAGGCATTTTGTGCATGTGTAGAACAGCTGCCCCCTTTGGAAAAAGGCTTTGCATGCACAGAACTTCCTGGCAGCCATTTTGCACATGCCCAGGTTTTTCTTAGCATGATTCTCAGGAGACTCTCAAACTGTAGCGAGATCCCAGCAAGATCTTGCTAATGGCTCTTGATTCTCACAAGATTCTTGCGAGAATCAAATTGATTATAATTTTAGTCCTAGTCCTCCTGCTACTTAATTAGTGATGCCGCCCACCAAGGATGAGCTTTTGCCAGAAGTCTCATATATATATTGTGTAGGCTGACAACCAGTTGTTCCATGACCTGTTCACCTTTGGGGTTTTTTTCTAGTCCCTTTATCCTTCTTACATTTTTCCTCCTTGTCCTGCACCTCCTGCTCGCCTTTCGGCGGGCATGCAAGACTTGGCTGTTCGCCCAGGCCTTTGGGGGGGAGGGAGGGGTAAATGGGGGAGATTGGTGGGGTGGGGAATTTGGGGAANTACTCAGCGGTACTTCGAAACTTTTTCCGAGGACACGGAATTCGGAACTCAGAATTCCAGACATCAGAAATACTCAAAACTTTGGAACTCAGAATTGTGAAAACTCAGAACTACTTCGAGTAGGAAGCAGTTCTTCTTCTAGTCAGAAGGAAGAAAATCCATGCCCACACAAGCCAACCCAAACATCGAAAAAGAAGAACACCATGTTTTATGTTAACAAATTACAACCAGCAGCTTCCCCCCGTCCTCTGTGGGGTGGGCCCATTGCCACCAGCCCCTATACAGGAAGTACTCCCTGGCCTACTACACCTGCCAGCAGGATGAAAGACAGAGTGAGAGAGAGAGAGAACAGAAACCAGCACCAAAAAACACCACCATGTAATTAAAAGTAAAAGGGTATGTGATCAGCAAGTTTGCCTCCCTACCTCCAAGCATATGCCCCACGGATGATTACATGCAAGGCTTGAAGCTCAGGGGTGGGTGGGAGGGGACTGGGGTGCCCCACCAAAGTCCAAAGACTTCATAGGCAAGCAAATCAATTTGATCAATCAAGTTTCAACAAGCTTTTGTGGTCTGTGGCCCCATGGGCATCACCAGCCAGACCAGCCGTCATAACAAACACATACAAGAAACCAGACATCCCACCCCCCCATAGCCTCCAGTGCATGTGCCCAGTCCACCTATGCAAGGCAGCCCCCCTCCCCACACACCATATTAACCAGAAAGAAACTAGAAAGTATTCCCCCCCAGTGCCCCGGCTGGTCACATCTTGGCAAAGTTCTTGAACTCACAGCCAAAGCGCTACCCAGAAAATCAGGTTAGCAGGAGTGGGACAGTTGACCAAGAAGACAACACCACAAAAGTGCAGAAATTAAAAAAACCCAATAGTAGCGTGTACCCACAGCATGGCCCACCATCAGCACTGAGTACACACACTTTAAAATCATTATGCCAGCCAAGCAGTGAACAGAAAAGCAGGCTAGCAAGAGTGAGACATTCGCTCAAGAATACAACCACCCCACAAAACAGTGCAACTGCGTGCAGAAATCCCACCAAAAGCCAGCCAGCCCAGGAGACAAAATTATAACACCCTCAAGAAAGAAACCAGACATTCTCTCTCTCTCTCTCTCTCTCTCTTTCTCTCTCTCTCTCTCTCACACACACACACAGGGGCACCCTCTTATTTTTTTTTAAAAAAAGACATGACTTTGGTACTGTGGCACTGGTAACTTGAATAGCCCAGGCAAGGGGAAGTGGAGCCAGGCAGAGACATCCCTCTGGTCTCATGATGCCAAGCAGCAGGTGAGCAGTAGAAATTACAGTTACACATTACAGTTATGCTCTACTGTGCCATGCCACAGCCTTGGTAAGACAGAAGACATCACACAACCCCACAAAACAGTGCAACTGCATGCAGAAATCCCACCAAAACCCAGCCAGCCCAGCAGACAAAAATATTTATTTATTTATTTATTTAGCTATTTTTCTACCCCGTACCCTCCCGCAAGAAAGAAACCAGACATTCACACACACACACACACTCCCTGGGGGCACCCACTTATTTTCTAAAAAAGGCATGGCATTGGTACTGTGGCACTGGTAACCAACACACACCCTGTGCACCTTCCTTGCCTCTTCACAGCCACAAAAGGGAGAAGCTGTCACTATCCATTCTCAGGCCAGTCATAAGTCACGCCGGGCATATGCATTCCAGCCACAATTTATGGTCAGGCACGTCCCAGCTAAGAAAAGGATACATCACTGCCTGAGCCTGGCATTCCTCATCATACAGCAGAACCATGCAGAACCTCCATATATGTTCCAGGCTTTATGAATGATGTCCTGATTTGGGCTGATATTTGGTCTTGTTTTTTTCCTCAATTCTTGTTGAGAATCAAGCTTCTTGAAGATAATCGAGAAAAAAACAAGAATTGAGAAAATCCTCAATCTCAACTTTCTTGTCAAGACTTTTTTCCTGATTAAAAAAAAAAA
Source organism: Sphenodon punctatus (assembly GCA_003113815.1). Classification (NCBI taxonomy): domain Eukaryota; kingdom Metazoa; phylum Chordata; class Lepidosauria; order Sphenodontia; family Sphenodontidae; genus Sphenodon; species Sphenodon punctatus. The sequence goes on from QEPC01011136.1 coordinate 28,680, forward strand.
AAGAACTCTGCATGCGCAAATGGACATCAGGGCTGTTCTGCGCATGTGCAACCCTTTTCCAAAATGGCGTCAGCACTGTCACTGCCATGTTTGAAAAGGGCAGCGGTTCTGTGCATGCATGGTAGGCATTTTGTGCATGTGTAGAACAGCTGCCCCCTTTGGAAAAAGGCTTTGCATGCACAGAACTTCCTGGCAGCCATTTTGCACATGCCCAGGTTTTTCTTAGCATGATTCTCAGGAGACTCTCAAACTGTAGCGAGATCCCAGCAAGATCTTGCTAATGGCTCTTGATTCTCACAAGATTCTTGCGAGAATCAAATTGATTATAATTTTAGTCCTAGTCCTCCTGCTACTTAATTAGTGATGCCGCCCACCAAGGATGAGCTTTTGCCAGAAGTCTCATATATATATTGTGTAGGCTGACAACCAGTTGTTCCATGACCTGTTCACCTTTGGGGTTTTTTTCTAGTCCCTTTATCCTTCTTACATTTTTCCTCCTTGTCCTGCACCTCCTGCTCGCCTTTCGGCGGGCATGCAAGACTTGGCTGTTCGCCCAGGCCTTTGGGGGGGAGGGAGGGGTAAATGGGGGAGATTGGTGGGGTGGGGAATTTGGGGAATTGGAGGGTAGGGTTAGGGTTGGGGGGGTTAAATTATTTTTAAAGTGATGTTGGTTTTAATGTATTTTATTGTTTTATCGTATTGTTAGCCACCCCGAGATGCCGTGGGCATGAGGGGGCGGCATAAAAATGCCAAGAAATAAATAAATAAAAAAACTCCTTTATGGGCTCCTGGTTCAATAAAGAAAACATATCTATAAAATCCCCAGTCAAAATCTTCTCCCTAATAGCTAGGAGAATGTGCTCCCCCATCCCCAAAGCAGATGGGAAATGCCCACATATGGCAGCCTAGACTGACTGGCCCCGTCAGCACCCACACCTGGTCCATCACTAACCTTCCAAGCTGGCTTGTGTGGCAGCAGGTGTCATACTGGTTGAATCTGTGCCCCACACTCACAGCCACCATGGACCACCATGCTCATCTGCATCTCCTAGTAGGACACCCCCATGGCCAACCCAGCCCCCAAACTTCACACTCCTGCATGGGTCCCTCACAGCTATCGCACCCTGCACTGCTGCCATCTGCATCTACCCAGCCACATCCACCAGCACATTTGCTTGTCCCACACCCTGCAATGGAAGAGAACAGGGTTGAACAGGCACATTCTTTGATCACTTGAAACCAGATGCCGATGGGGTGGGTTGGATAGCCTGCTGGGCCAGTGGGGCAAGCTGGGAGGGCTGCTGGGCCAGAGTGGCAAATGAAGGGAGCAGCGCTGATCTGTTGAGGCAAAGGGGCAGACTTCAGAGCCTGCTAGACCAAGCAGGCTGTGGGCCCAGGGCCCCATGCCATGGGGCTGCAATGAACTCCATGATTGAGAGGCCCTATCTAACGGAAGACCTCTCCAAGGCTCTCTCCCACTGTCCTCATAAGGGCCATCAACTCCTCCCCTGGGCCACCCCGACTGCCCCCAACTTCTTCACACTGAGGTTCTGGCATCCTCCACCTGCGGGGGCTGCACGCCTCCAATCGCTGTAGTCATGGCTGGTTCATGCCTCCACCATGCATGCCTGGCCCTGGAGGAGAAATACCTCCAGGGTTGCCTGATAACCTGCTGGGCTCGCCCTTACCAGTCATACCTCCTGACACCGCCCACTCCCAGTCAGCTCAACGAACCCAGAGCTTCTTCCCACTGCTCTCTCTCTCTCTCTCTCTCTCTCTCAAAAAGAAAGGAACTGGCCTGGTAGCTGTGGGCACTACCAGGCTACTACTCTGCCTCCACAGCTACAAGAGTGCTGCCACCTCCATGATCTTCTCTACTGCCTGGAGTGTCAAATCCAAGCCTCCCTGTGGGACTGACACAGAAGAAGAGACTACTCCATGCAGTGCCCTGGAGAGCTCCAGCTTCCAGATGGTGCCACATGTAACAGTGTCCTGTCCAGCATCAGGCTGGGGGATTAAATACGTTGTCCCAGCAGACACACCATCACAGAAGCCAAGCCTGGGAAAAATGTGAGTGCACCCAATGGTCAGATAAACCACTTCCCATACCAATCCCCATTCTCCACTCCTGTCCCCACGAAGCTGTGTCTAGTGGGGCGGGGGCAATTACTCCCCCTTCTTGCCAATCTCCATCGCAAACCCATCCCCTTCTCAAGCAGTGGGAAAGTCCTTTTGCTTCCTCATGAAAAACACAAACACTCTCTAAAATGTTAAATAAAAGTATTGCCCCCATTTATTTATTTATTTATATTTATAGGCCGCCCCCCATGCCTATGGCATCTCGGGGCGGCTTCCAACATAGTATAAAAACAATTTTTAAATGTTAAAAAATCTACAATATAATAATTAAAACAAATTTAAAACACCCCCCTCAAAACTTAACCCACCCTCCCCTCCAAAGGCCTGGGCGAACAGCCAAGTCTTACAGATGCCTCGAAAGGCCAACAAGCCTGGGGCCAGGCGAGCCTCCTCCGGGAGGGAGTTCCACAACCGTGGCCCGGCCACCGAGAACACCCTCTCCATTGTGGNAGCCTCCTCCGGGAGGGAGTTCCACAACCGTGGCCCGGCCACCGAGAACACCCTCTCCATTGTGGCCCCCCGTCTTACACGGGGGACCTCCAGAAAGGCACCCCCGGTGGACTGAAGGGATCGTTCTGAAGCGCGGAGGGTGAGGCGGTCCCCGAGATATGAGGGGCCCATAATTCTTCTCCCTCTGCTGGCTTCCCTTCCCGCTTCTCATCCAGTACAAACTCCTTGTCTTTTCTTCATGCCCTTTTCCCAATCTTTCTGCCTTCACCTCCCACCATTTCCCACATAGGAACCTTGCTCCTCTTCTACTACCACCCTTGCCTAGCCCAGAGTTTGTTGCTCCCTAAACCAACTTTACCCATTCTCATATGTTGCCCTTATGCCTGAACACTCTGCTCTCTTCCTCTCTGTCTTTAAGTTGCTCCTGAAAGCCTACCTCTCTATCAAGCTTTCCCTAATTTCTCATCACCACAGACTTTTCACATGCATCCTCCTTCTAGTATCCTATTATTCAGGGTCTTATTCTCCCCTGTAACTAAACTAAGAACCTGTGCCTACAACTTAACTTCATGAGCCTATCCCTGCCTCCTGTTCCTAACAATCGTTAATTCGAGACACCTTCCTGCCCTACACCTTCCACTGTTTCCCCTCCCTTGTTCATTGTAGATGGTAAGCCTTCTGAAACAGGGAGCTGTCTCTCATTAATGATTGTTTAGTCCCAGGCACATTGCTGGTGCTAGATAAATAATTAATAATAAAAACTATAATTCTTGGAACAGTTTGGTCTGAATTAATTCCAAATGAGATCTTAAATTTGATTAGTTCCAAATGAGTGAAGTCTAGCATGGCACTAAGGTGGAACACTAAGTGTGACAGTAATGTTTGCATTCCATTAGAGATGATGAATCATAAAGCACTGCAGAGTGCCTATTGTGATCAAATAAAGAAGCAGAGTGTAAAACATTAATCTGCATTTTATAGTCAGGCAACAGATATTGATGAAGTATCCAATTTAATGTTGTTAAAAACTTAAGTGTCGCAGTGGCAGTTATCCAATTAGGGTGGAATGGGTTTTGCTCTCCTTACAGCAGCCCCACCCGCACTGCAACAGCCGCTCCAAGGGTGGAAAAAAACAAGGCACTAGCCCACTGGAATCCATGTTTGGTTCCATACATTCCCTACTCAGGCCCACTCCCATGTCTAGCATGTCCAGCCTAATAAATGGGCAGCCCCCTGCATGTATTTCATGTGCTTGCAGGCAGCCCTTATGGTAGGGATGGGCGAACGCGGTTCGGAAGTTCGGCGTTCGGACCAAACTCCAATAGTTTGGTCAACTGAACCAAATGTGTGAACTGAACTCAAATTCGAACATTCAGTTTGGATGCGTTTGGTGAGTTCGGAATTGAATTTCCATTGGTTTCAATGGAAAACACTTTATTGGGTGTACCTTTTTTGTTTTTTATTCTATGTGGCTGTAAATTGGAGTGCCTATACCTCCAAGCATTATATGTACCAAGTTTCAAAACGATTGGATAAAGGAATCCAATTTTAGAAGCAGTTGAATTACTGTATTTTGCAATATTCTACATATACATTCTTAGCTGTAACTTCCTTGTCTCACATCTAATGTAGGTGAAACTTATAAGATTTATACCCCTTCCTATATTAACTATCTTTGCCAAATTTCAAAATGATTAGAAAAAGGGTATTGGTGGTATAAGCAATTAACATATAAATGTATGTCTGACTATAACATCTTTGTAGTCCAACCAGTGTACATGAAATTTGGTAGGGATATATATTACACTTTTATAATCATCTCTGCCAAATATCGGAAAGATTTTATAAAGGGTCCCAATTTTATATGCCTGTACAACATATGCAGAGAAGGGGCCTATGCCTGGGATTCTCTTATGTCACTGTGGTATAAGATCGGTTTGTGATGCGAATTGGCCAACAGAAATGTCAACCAAATATTCTCATTCTGTGCTGAGACCATCCCAGCATATCTCCCCCACTTGTTTCTGGGAAGTCAGAAGCATCTGTTTAGGAAAGAGTCAATAGAAATTCTCTTATGCCCTCTGTCTCAGTGCTGCAGGATGTGATTGTGATGATAATTGGCCAGTGTTTAAACTATGTCTCCTGACTGCTGGGATGCTATCTCAGAAGTCACAGTTATGTTGCTTATGCCCGCCTCAGGGCCGCCCCCTATGCCCACCTTGAAGCCTGTAAAGCTAGAAGCTTGCAGTAATGTGTTTGGCCATTGAATGTGTCTGTCAGTCTTTGGGGTTGCTCCACATCCTTCCTCCTACAGTCTCTCTCCCCCTGACATGCAAGGTGCCTGCCTCTGACTGGCACTGAATATGATGATATTCATCTGAATAATGATCTTCATGGGGACAACATCAATTGCTTGTATAATTGGGGCTCTTTATCAAAATCTCCCGTACATTTGCTGAAATGGCAGGAAAGGTATTTGATACATTCTTGCTAAATATCCTGTAAACAGAATGGAATATCAAAATGTTACAACTGGAAATGTATTTTCAGGTTAATGTCTTATACCCTTGGGACCCTTTATCCACTCTTTCTGAAAACTGGCAGAAGTATTAAGCATATGGAGGGACGTAATATGCACACGTTTCATGAACATTGGATGCAAGATAAAGAAGTTGTAGCCATGAATGTGTATGGAGCTTTTCCTAAAATCACAAAACTCAATTGCTTCTGAAATTGGTTCCCTTTATCTAATTGTTCCGACGTTTGGTACACATAGTGCCCTCCATTGGGGGTACAATCTCCCCATCTGTCATTAAAATTGAATAAGAAACAAAATGTTATAGCTAGAAATATGTTTTTTGGTTTTTTCCCTTTATTTCAAAAACCAAATATCATTTTCAGTTCCTGATTGCACCAAACTAAAGACTTGAACCGAACTTGACCGAACTGAACACTGAATCCAAACTCAAATTTCGACCTGAACCACCGAACGGCCGACCATCAAAACCTGGTTCTTTTCGCACATCCCTACCCTATGGACAGTGACAGTGAGAGCAAGAGTGGAGAAAAGGGCAGGAAGCAGTCACCCCTCAGATGCTCTAGGATTTTTGCTCACGACTCTATGGTTCTGGTGGACCTTTTATGCATGGAGGCACTGCACATAACTTAATTGATGGGACATGGATACATGGGCGCACGTTAGTCCACGTTTGCCCGCACAGCAGGCTCCACATTCTCGAACACCCTGTGAACCCGGTAGGTGGTGGCCACATTGCTGGTGGGATCAAAAGCCTAATAAACATGCATGTGGCCACCCACCTGGTGAGGGCTATCCTGGGCTATCATCTCATTTGTTAACTCCCAAAGTCTCTCTGTGCTGCTCATCCATCTTTGGCGCCTGAGGGGGTGGGGGAACAACGTTTAGTGCACCTGTGATGCAGCATTCAGATTCACTGCCAATCTCATTCTATGCCATTATCCTAGGCCCCCTCCCCCAAATTTCCCTCCTATCCCAGAAGAAGTATGGAATGCATGGATTATGAAAAATTAATTAACTTTATTTTTTTTTAAATTAAATGATCTCTTTTTGTGCCTGCTCCTTTTGGGGGCAGCTGGGCATGCTCGCTTGGGTAGTGGGACTGGTGGGGGGACATTTTCCCAATCCTCCTCCCATGGATCTGGCTGTGGAGGAGTGTTTGCAGGTGGTGTGTGGGAATGATTGGCAGGGGGAGGGGTGCCTGGCCTAGGAACTGTTCCCCAGCATGAGTGAGTGCAGTGCAGAGAGGGTATAGGTGTTTTCCCTGAGGGGGGGTGGGTGGAGTGCAGGGGGAACCAGGATGGGCAAGTGGGTTTCATGTAGTGGGGTGTGAGCAACCAGTGGGGGTTAGGAAATGGCACCTACCCCTGTACAACAAAGCCTTCTTAGCCATTTTTTTCTCATCACAGCCCTGGATGACAGTGGGAGGATACCAGAGGGCCCACCAGGAGTTCCTCTACTGTGTTGAAGAGATGAATATCTTCAGGGAAACAAGTGCCTCTGGGTACAGGGAATGTGAACTGACTGAATGGGAGTTTGTTGCCTATGCCTATGCGAGGTTTGGACACTCAGTGAAGTGCAGAAACCCCTTGCAAATGAGTACGTTTTTCACCCGCACTGTATGGTGATGCAGAAGATGATAGAGAGGCGGTATAAGAGATGGATGTTTGACTGGGGGGTTTGGAGGTGGAGTCTACACTAGCCCAACCAAGTGATAACCAACAAGCTGGGGAGGAAGCACCATTGGGAAATGGTGGAATAGATCAGGTATCAGTTTCTCTGACCCATTTTGGGGAAGAGTTAGCCCCACAGGAGTGCTTGGATTGACAGTTAGCAGGAATTAGGGCACATTCCTGGAATATCGTGGGGTGGAAGGCTACGGCAGCGGATGGGGACTTTTTGTCATTCCTGAGGGTCAATCATATCATCTGTTTGCAGGAAACCTGGTCTTTGGACTCGATTTCCCTCCCGGGTTATGATGCCTTTAGCTCGGAGGCCCTCCCAGCCGAAGGGAGGGGTCATCCTAACGGGGGATGTGTTTCTTTTGCCTCTACCTCACTAGCAGCCGTCTATAGACCCCTACCTGGTTCTCAATTCTTTTTTTGTGGGAGTATGTTGGTTCTCCCTAGAAGGACGCTGGCTCTAATTAACCTTTATCTGCCTCCGAGTACCTCGCCCTATTATAGGGATTCTTGTTGGCAGGTATTACAGGATTTGATTAAGGCAGTGGAGGAATCTTATCCAGAGGCTGATATTCTGTTGGTTGGAGATTGTAATGTTCGTCTGGGTGAGTCAGATCAGGTTCTGGCCCAGAAGGGGGGGCCTTGGAATCTGGGGGTAGTTTCATCTTGGCCACCCAGAAGGTCCAAGGATCTGGGCATCAATAGGAGTAGTCTTCATTTTGCAGAGCTTCTAGCTAGGATGGGTTTGGTCCTCCTTAATGGTAGAACCTGGCCAGACTCTCCTGCTGAGTTGACTTATATCTTGTCTCAGGGGGGTAGTGTAATTGATCTGATCACAGTCTCGGGATCATTATTTCCATCGGTAATCCATTTTGAGGTTCTTTTCCACACCCTTAGTGACCACCCTTAGTGACCAGTTAGGATGATTTTGGCAAGGTTGGGGATTATGGACAAGGAGGAGCCTGTATCCTTGGCTCGCCCACATTCTTGTCCAATCCGCAGGGTCAAATGGACCGAGGACTGGGAAGGGAAAGTTCTGGCCCTTACATCCTCGTTTGAGGGGGTCAGTTGGCTGCAGGCATTGACAGAGGCTCAGGACATGGATCAGTTGCTGGCTGGGTATTATTGTATCCTTCAAGGATTACAGTCTGACGCTGTGCCATCTAGGCATAACAACAGGCGGCGAGGTAACTCTAAACCTCCCACCTGGTTTGATCACGAGTGTCTTCGGGCCAGGAGAGAGGTGAGAGCGCTTTACCGTAGATTTAGGAGAGGTTTTTTGCCTGCAGGAGTAACACTGTTTTGTTGCACTCGGGCAAAATACAAAAAGCTGCTTTTTTATAAAAAACGAGCATACCACCTTAAACGTTGGGAAGCTTTTAGTAGGGCAGCTATAGAACATGACTCGGCTAGTTTCTGGAGGTTGCTGTATAATTGCGGGAAGGTTCGAGGGGTTTTTTCTCCCAGGGTTTCATCTGATCAGTGGAGGGTTCATTTTAGTGCCTTGTATGCCTATGATCCTGCTCCATGGGTGCCTCGGATTGGTTTAAATTCTACCCCTGCCTGGGCTTTTCACAGGTATTAACTCCACCGGGGAGATCCCGGCCTCATGGGTTCAAGCTGAGATCGTTCCCATTTACAAAAAGGGCTCCCCTGAGGAGGCCAAGAACTATAGGCCAATCNTTTAAATTCTACCCCTGCCTGGGCTGAGGTTACCCCTGATGAGATCGAGGAGCTAATTGTTGGGTTGAAAAGGGGAAAGGCAGCTGGACCCGATGGTTTTCCACTGGAATTTTTTCAGGTTAATAGAAGATGGTGGGCGACGGTCCTGGCTCTGCTTTTCACAGGTATTAACTCCACCGGGGAGATCCCGGCCTCATGGGTTCAAGCTGAGATCGTTCCCATTTACAAAAAGGGCTCCCCTGAGGAGGCCAAGAACTATAGGCCAATCAGCCTACTTAGTGTGGCTGAAAAGCTATACGCTCGATTCCTGCTAAAGAAACTTGAGGGGTGGTTAGATAAGGAAGCCTATCTAAGGGAGGAGCAAAAATGGGTTTAGGGCAGGCCGTTCCACCCTTGACCATTGTTTTGTCTTCCAAAATCTTGTTGGGAAATATAGGCATACCTCGGGTCTCTATGCAGCATTTGTTGATTTGCGCTCAGCGTTCAATTTAGTTTCCAGAAACAGGCTCTGGGTGAAGCTGTCCTCATCCCAAATTGATCCCAGATTTTTATGCCTTATTGGGAGGTTATATATTAACACCTCACTCCGGGTCAGGCTGGATGGTGAGGGTTCATTGTTAGAGGTAATTCCAATGAACCGCGGGGTCAAACGGGTGTGTACTTTCCCCGACATTGTTTAACATCTTCCTGAACGACTTGATCCCTGCGGTTTCATCCCCCGACAATCACACACACACACCCCAGACTTGGGTCAGCAAGTGTGGCAATTCTGCTCTATGCGGATGATGCCATTTTGCTGGCCAGGTCCCGTGTGGGAATGAACAGACAGCTGCAGGCACTGCATAACTATTGTATGCAGAATTTTATGCAAGTTAATTACACAAAAACAAAGATTATGCATTTTTCGTCTAAACGGAAGACTCAAAAGTGGTTCCTTGGGGACCATGAGTTAGAGCAAATCACCTCTTATAAGTATCTCAGTTTGGTTTTCCGGGCTAATGGTTGTTGGGGCACTCATGCTAAGGCTGTAATTGGCCAGGCTACTCTACTGGGGAAGGTAATATGTCAATATTTTAGATCTTATGGGGGGCATTTGATCCTCCCAGCCTTGCAGGTCTATAAGGCTAAATGCCTTTCCCAGCTGTTGTATGGGGCACAACGTTGGGCTTTGGGGAAAAGTGTCTCTCTTGAGCATATTCAAACCAAGTTTCTCAGATCTATCTTGGCTCTTCCTAATCAGGCCCCCTCCTGTGCAGTCGCATGGAGTGTGGGATCCTCCCCTTGGAGGTTCAGATCTGGTCAATGGCCTTCTGTTACTGGCTTAAATTGCAGTACGGTCTGACTGCCCTGCTTGCGCAACAGGCGTTTAAAGATGATTTCCATTATCGCTGGGCAAGGCAGGTTCAGGAGAAACTTGTCTGCATTGGCTTTTTTCTGCCGGATCTAGCCCTTTGTGGATTCTTTTCTGTCAAGAGATTGGTAAAACAGAGAATCCAGGACATTAGCTCCCAGGAGGAATGGCTTTACTTTGGAGCAAGACCTCCCTGGCGGACTTCTTGGCTTTATATGGCAGTCCCCAGACCCCTCTCCCTTATCTCCAGTTTCAGCTGCCCCATGCAGGTGCCTTTCGCTGGCCCATATGAACATATTCCCCACAGCTGTTACTGAGGGATGGTTTGGGGGACTAGATCCCTCTTCCTGTGTATGTGATTGTGCAGGCTCTGCCCTTGGCCTGGTTGATTCTCTTGAGCATCTCCTCCTGTACTGCCCTCGCTGGCTTGACCTACGGGACAAATGGTTGGCCTCCGTTTCTATCACATCTGGCAATTGTGTTATATGGGAAACATACCTTGTGGGTCAAGATGAACTGCTATCCTGGAAGGTGGCTTATTTTTTATATAGTTTACTGCGAGTCAAGCAGTCCCAATAGGGGGGACTATTGCTTTCCTTTATATATCTGTTTCTTATTTTATGGCTCTTTGTTTATGTTATGCTGTGTTGTATATGTACTCTATGTTCTGTTATGTTATGGCATTTGCTAAACATTAAAGTTTATCTATCTATCTATCTATCTATCTATCTATCTATCTATCTATCTATCTATCTATCTATCTATCTATCTAT
>QEPC01011136.1:39734-53969 GCA_003113815.1 Sphenodon punctatus
GGGGGGGGGGGAAATGCCAGCGGGGGAGGTGGCCAGGGTGCCCGCGGCATCTCCCTGTGACACCAGGTAGGAACCTGCAAGTGGGTGGGATAACAGGCTGGACCACCTCCTGGAATGACATCCCGGAAGAAAGAAACAGTTGGGGCGACTTCTTCTTCCCAAGATTAGCTGTCTATTTATTAGGCCCGTCCCACTAAACCTGTGAATGGGAGCTGAATGGGGGCTGCCTAAATACAGAAGTACTGCACACAGGGGGCTGCTCGTTTATTAGGCTCTATGTGCTAAATAATAAATATGCTGCATGGAGTGAACCTGGATTCCAGCAGGCTTTGGTCTCATTTGTTAATGCCCTCTGTCTGAGTACTATGAGAGCTGGTTCCCCATGCATCTCCTTTCTCAACTAGGAATCCACGAGAGAGCCCAACCAATCCATCATCTAAGAAGGGTATGAATAACTTGCTTTTGCTTTGGCACTAATAGAGGTGTTTTACTGTTTTTAAACGAGCTGCTACCCCACGTGGCCACCCAGGAGCCGCTCATCCGACTGCCTATCTGAAGGTGGTGCGGGGGAATGTGTGCTGGCTCCTATGAGCTACGTAGCACCCACTCATGGTGCACTGCTGAGAAATCTAGGGTGCTCTCTGTGGGACAAGTCAAAAGCCTCCATGGCAATAGGCGTCCATGCAGTCCTTGCCTGTAGGAACTGGGGCGGCCAGCGATGCCAGCAGATTAGTCTGCTGCTCATAGGCACTGTGGGTGGGGACATGACTGTGGCATGTCACAGGAACTGGCTGAGAGTGCTAGGGAGCCTGGGTTTCCTAGGGCTCATGCTGAGACATGGCAATTGCAAAGGCCAGTCCGGTGTGCGTCCCCCTCCCCATGCTCCGTGACAGGGGGAGTGTGAGGCAGCTGCTGCCGAAGTCATGCTGGGAGCCACCCATTAGAATCCCCCCCCACTCACTCCACTTGAGTGGGTGCTCTGCAGCCATGCCACCCAGCAGCCACAGACACACACCCCAGCTTTGCTCGTTTAAAAACACCCTATGTTGTATTTAGAGTTTTCCTGTCTTTGTATTGTCTCCTGCTTATTATACGGTTGCTATTCTATCGATGGCAGTGGAGATGGTTAATGCAAGGTTCTTGCTGTAATTCATGTTTTAATGAATAGTAAGTGATTCACCTGCTCAAGTATTGTCATTGTCTCACCATGGTATCTTTTAATTAACTAAACAGGTGACCATTAACTCAAACCCACCTTTTTGGCCAAGAATTTAGTAATTCATTAGTTGGCACTAAGCTATGGTCAACAAGGGTTAAAATAAAGTCATTTGAGGAATGGTTGAAGGAACTGAACACACTTAACCTAGAGAAAAGAAGACTAAGGGGGACACGATAGCAACTTTCAAATATCTAAAAGAATGCCACAAAAAAGATGGAGAAAATTTGGCATCCACCACAGCAGATGGTAGAACAAGGGCAAATAGGCTTAATATTCTGGCTACATATTTGGATGAATGTTTTAACAGTAAAAGCAGTTGGGCTATGCAACAAGATGCCTAGTGAGGTTGTGGTATCTCTTCCCTTGGATGTTTAGGAGAGCTGGCTGGACAAGTATCTGTCTATAATGCAGTAGGTATGGGGAGCAGAGTGTGAGACTAGAGGATCCTTGAAGTCCTGTTTAGTCCTGCAAAGATCCAGGATTGGTGCCTAAATACAGGGAGCCGTGCATTGCCCTAAGCAGCTAAATGGCTGCTCATGAGAAATTTCACTATATTGGAAATGGGGATTGATTTCCTGTTTCCTGATATCGATGTGATTTCTTGATTCTTGCTCTACTGTGAAATACCATCCCAATTTACCAACTTTCCATTTACCGTTTACTGCTTGTCTTTCAATAATTTACTGCTTGTTTGCCGCATTGCAGAAGATACCATTTTACTTTTGGGTTTGTTGTTTCTACATTTCTGAGCCAATCACTGTGTGACTAGCCCACCCCTTAACCTCCACACCAGTGCCTTCAATCAGAATTTTCTTTATTATTATTATTATTAACAACAAATATTTATATAGCGCCAGCAGTGTACCTGGCACTTTACAAAGTAATAAAATAGACACAGTCCCTGCCCCTAGGGCTTACAATCTGAGAGACAGGAGCTGGGGGAGAGACTTAGGAAGGGGAACAGAGGGAGAGACAAGGGGTCTAACATTCATGAAGATGCGAGGTCTCAGGTGCACGTGCTTGGCTTGGTTACGATGAGAATGACAGCAGGCAGGTCCATGTTGCAAGGATAAGGGTAAACCGATCGTAGGTATAGGAATAGTGGCTCAGCAGGATAAAGAGTCAGACAGAGCAGAGTGAAAGAGGTGAGTTTTAAGGAGAGATTTGAAGGTATGAAGGGAGGGGGCAAGGCGGATGTAGACAGGGAGGGAGTTCCAGGCATGGGGGGCAGCAAGTGAGAAGGGACGAAGGTGCTTAGGGGAGCAGGGAAGGCGTGGAAGGGTGAGAGAAGGGACAGAGGAGGAGCGAAGTGCACGGGCTGGAGTATGGAGGGTGATATTATTATTATTTGTTTATTAAGGCACAGCTTTCGCCATATGCCGTTCAAAACAATACAACACAACTAACAGAATGATCATAAAATCCAATAAAACAAAACACTATAAACAGGTATAAAAATAAAAATAAATTGCGTACTATCCAATTTCCGATCATTCTCATTTACAACATTTGGTAGATGAATCAGATAAATGGGAGCAATAAGGAATAGTTAACCCTTGAGGAGTGTAGATATCTTAATCAATAAGGAGGGGACCTAGCCAAAACCATCCACAGAGTTATTTCTCAACCATCCGTTTTTGGGAAGCTAAGCGTACAAAAGTTGCGAGGGCTATCAAATCCTCTGCCTTTGATAGAGAGAGGAGCCTCTTATAGCTTTGGTCTGACTCTGTACTCCACACCTCATCGAGAAAAGACTGAAGCCAGACAGCCCTAAGATCATTGTAGTGAGGACAAGAAATCAGGAAATGTTCCACCTCTCCATAAGGGCAGCTACACAGCCGCCTATCATAGGGAATGTTTTATATCTCCCCTCTACCACAGCTGTCTGGACCAGCTGAAAATGGAGTAAAGTCAAAGTGAGATTCCTCCGTAATGTGCGATTGGACAACACATCGAGATAAGGCTCCAGCCCCCAATTGACCTTTACCAGGCCAAGCCAAGGGACAACCTTCCAGTTCTTTAATCCTGCCATGTCATCTTGGTGTGAAATGTCCTCTATTCTGGCCTGGATCTCCCTCTTAATTCCTATTAGGGGTCGTCCAACAAAGAGGGCAAAAGAGAACCCTTGACTCCAGAGAAGATGACCCAAATACCCCAATCATGGATAATTCCTAGGGCCAGTATACAGTAATTCCTCCATCAGGCACAATCAAGGTAGCAAATTCTCACGCATGCAGAGAAGCCTCAACCAATAACGAATTGGGGCCAATCTAGCGTGTGAAAGAATAGAAAATACCCCAGTTTCTGCCCTCAACACCGAGCCCGGAACACTCCTCCCTACTTGCAGAAGTTAGGGTAAGAAGGGGTCCTGCACCCTCTCAAGGGGTTTGATCATTGGATAGGGGATAATGTCCAGGCCAAATACTACCAAGGGCGGAATCTTAACTCTATATACCTCGAGCAGGTTAGAAAGTGTGACCCCCCGGGAGATGCGGGCTGCCCTGCTTATAGCACCAGCAAGTTGAGCGGTTTTTAATACTCGCCCCTGGATGTGCTTAGCCCACGTTCCCCTAGACGAAAAGGTCACTCCAAGATAGGTGAAGCATTGGACCACCTCCAATGGTTGGTTTGCAATTTCCCACTTAACTGTTGTCTTTCGGCCACCCACTATCATGATTTTAGATTTGTGGGTATTCGGTGACAGTCCATTGAGAGCACAGTACTCATCTAGGTTATGCGACAGGCGCCTTAGCCCCCTTGCTGTCTGGGAGATAAGGACCAGATCGTCCGCAAATTGGAGCAAGCTCAGATGACGGCCACCAATATTGGGGGCATTGATGTTATCTGTTGTTAGAGCTTTTGCAAGATCAGCAAGATATATATTAAAAAGGAGTGGTGTCAGCACGCACCCTTGTCTAACCCCCCTCTGAATGGCAATATCCTTGCTTAATTGATTGCCCGAGCTTAGTTTGACCCTAGCCGAATTGTTGGAATATAACAGGACTATAAGCGTCAAGAGATGGTTGTTTATCCCCAATATAAAGAGCTTCTCCCATAACCTAACTCGAGGAATTGAGTCAAAGGCTTTGGTGAGATCAATAAATGCCAGATGTAATTTGCCCTTCCTGATTCTATAGTACTTGTGAATCAGGTGCTGAAGAATAAAACAGCAATCTATCATCATGTTCCCTTTACCAAAGTCAAATTGCTCCTGAGGGATAATTGAATTCTCCTCGGCCCAATTCGCTAAATGCCCCAAGAGACACCTTGCAAAAAGCTTATCCACGACAGAGAGTAAACTTATAGGTCAGTAGCAGGCCGGGTCTGTTCTAGCTCCCTTCTTAAAAATTGGGACTATCCAACTCTGCCGCCAAGAGGGAGGGATCTCCATATGCGTAACAATGTCATTGAACAATTTGAACAACACAGATGCCCACCACTGGGGTGCTGCTTGTAACATTTCTGCTGTGATAAAGTCTGGGCCCGGCGCCCTATCAGATTTTAAGGAAAGGATGAGCTCAACAATCAAATCCCTGGAGAAGATCATCTCCTCCGCCCCAGGAGCTGAAAATATTCTATCCCAGGTACTGGTTCCCTGGCCAAGAGCAACTGACTCCTGGGAATCGGCATATAGCCGGCCAAAAAAGGATTCCCTATTACTAGGTACTTCAGCGCAACTAGCATTGGTCTGAGGTTTAACGACCCCATTGAAAATTCGCCAAAAATGGTGGCTGTTCCCCAGCCTCTGTGCCACAGCCAGACGCGCCCAGATTTCATTATAATATCTGGACCGCTTTTTTTTTATTAATGTCCCATAAGAGGCCCTGTCTTTCAGATACCTCTCCCGGCTAACAGGATCAAAATCCCTAACCCACCTCCTTTTGGAGGCAATGAGTCGAGACTTTAGATGTTTGCATTGTTGGTCATACCAGGGATGTTTCCGCTGGACAGGGGCTACTGGGATCCCAACCAGAAATGCTTCCTGGAAGCTACCAATAATCTCCTCATACCTTCTGAGGATCTCTCGGTGGGAGGACAATAAACAGAAGCTGAGTCTGTTGAGCTCCTCTGTGGCACAAAGATCGGAGACTTGAGCAATCATTTGGGCTTGAGAGATCTTCTTAATTGTCCTACATGAATTATTGGGGGTGCCTTCTTCCTCAGGGGCTAGGCCCATATTAGGGCCTAGAAATTCAACATTGAGGACTAGATTATCGTTCTCTGGCTTTGAAATCAGAAAAAAAAATTGGAATCTGTCCAAGACCTCTCATCTTACCAAAATTAAGTTGATAGCACTGCTCCCCTGTGGTCCTACAAAGGTATTGCCCTTCTATGGATCTTGAAGGACCTCTTCACCTACCATTGCAAGGTTAAATTTAAAGATGAAAGATTCCATAGGAAGTTCCCTGCAGCTCCTCATCTCAAAGGGGGTTGAAATTTCTTTGGGCTCCTCTTCCTGTAATGTCCCAACTTGCCCTGCTCCCAAGGGGACATTTAAGTCCCCCATCAGTAGAATTGATGCCCGAGGATACTGGTCTTGCGCCTCAAGGATAGTCTCCTCGAGGATCTCCCAGATATCCGCCTGATGGAAAATGGTACTCATAGGTGGTAAATATATGTTAAATAATACAATCCACTGTGCCTGACTTGGCCCCAATTTGAGTAGGGCCTGTTGGAATTTGGGCCTTTGAGTTGGCAAAATAGAGAAGCCCTCCTCTAGCAATCTAGCAATAAGAATTGCCAGACCACCTGAGGGGCGCCCCCTAGAGCCCTTCTTTTGGCCGTTATGGAACACCTTAGCAAATCCCTCCAAATGCCAACGTATATCTTGCAGGAGCCAGGTCTCCTGGAGGCATACTAGATCAAAACCTGACAAAAAAGACCCCCAATCCGGATCATGTAGTTTTGTTTTCAGACCCATGATGTTCCAAGAGGCCAAACGGAAAGTATCCTGAGGAGGACCATAAGTTCTAGCTCCATCTCTAAGTCCAGCCCCTTTAGAACTACCAGCTATATACGGGCTATCCCGAGACTGGTCCTTAGGGGCTGGTCATAAGGGACCAGGAGCGGAAGTGATAAGAGATATTTCAGCATTGGCCACAACCACATTGCTGAGCCCCCTAGATCCAGCTGAGACCCCAAGGTGAATGTGGACAGGGAGGGAGTTCCAGGCATGGGGGGCAGCAAGTGAGAAGGGACAAAGGCGCTTAGGGGAGCATGGAAGGCGTGGAAGGGTGAGAGAAGGGACAGAGGAGGAGCGAAGTGCAAGGGCTGGAGAATGGAGGGAGATAAGTGCAGAGAGGTAAGGGGGAGAGAGGTTGTGAAGAGCTTTATAGGTGAAGACTAGGAGCTTGTGCAGGATTCGTTCAGGAAGGGGAAGCCAGTGAAGTGAAAAGAGGAGGGACTGCACATGTTCTCCTGTGTTGTTCCCTTTGTTTTGACCAATCTACAACTGGATTAGAGATTAGTAAAGGTATCTGCATACTAGACAATGGGGCCAATCCGGTGCCCTGTGGAGCACTGTGTAGAGCACATGCGATGTGCGCACACAGACATGCATGCAAACCACATGCACCACCGGCACAGGGTCTATCATGCCCATGCAAACCACGTGGTTGCATGTGTGGGGCATGTAATCGGCTCCACTGAGACAAGGGCAGTACAAGGGGAAATGAAGTGTAAGAAATGTGGTATTGCATTGGTATTACCTCTTAGGATTTGAAATGGACAGGTTAAGTGTGTTCAGTTCCTTCAGCCAGTCCTCAAATGACTTTATTTTAACTCTTGTTGACCATAGCTTAGTGCCAATTAATCAATTACTAAATTCTTGGCCAAAAAGGTGGGTTTGAGTTAATAGTCACCAGTTAAATTAATTAAAAGATGGGATTTGAAATGCTAAATGGGATCCCAATAAATGGAAAGTTGGTAAATCGACCAATTAAATGTCAATCAAGACATTAGCGAGTACTGAGATGTTCTTGATTCGACCAAGACAGTGTCAGGAACAGGACAGTATCAGGAATTTTGAGGAGATTTCCCTTTTTGGCAAAATCTCATTTCAGCCCTACTAAACAGCTGACCAGCAGAGGGTGTCAGTACCCTCCAAACCTACGTCCTAGCACTGGGGAAAGATTGAGGTTAGGAGGTTGCACTGTTTGGGGGTAGGAAGACAGGAGGATTCTCCTCCAAACAGGTTGGCAGAGAGCATACCTCTTCTCTCCCCTCTCTGCTGTGTCTCTCGGGAGAGGTTTTTGGGATTGCTGGGTAGGGAGGACGCTACTGCCCCAGGCCATTAGGTGACTGGCAGAGATGTCAAACAGCTGATGTGTGGGAGCAGCAGCCCCAGCCTGCCTGGATGCCAAAAACTTTCACTGGAAAAAGGGCAGGAAGCTTTTGTCTTGTGAGAATTTTTTCTCCTCCCATAGAGTATTCATTTTTATTTATTCCATATTGTTATTATTATAAGCATTTATATAGTGCCAGCGATGTACCTGGCACTTTACAAAGAGTAAGATAGACACAGTCCCTGTCCGAGATCTTACAATCTAAAGTATAAGCACCTAAAGGTCTGTCAGGGGTCAGATGTTCTGATGCTCTATTGTTATAGGCATGCTACAAATGAATAAAACAGCGACACATAAACAGCCTGTGTGAGATGCCACAGGTGGACTTAGATGCTCAGTCCTTTCTCAAGAAAGCTGTCTCCCTGATTTGCTTGTACTTTTCCACAGCTAGCCTGAGAGTTATGGTATCTGGCTGAGCAGAGCTGTCTGTCTTTGTGCTCAGAAGGGATTCCACTGAGAATCCCTTTACAAGAAATAGCTCTTGTAAAGATTCAGCTGGAAGCGCAGAGATTCAATGCTTAACTGCCGGGAAGCTTTGCATGACCTCTCTTCTCAGCCCCTTTAAAGCCAAATGGAGTTAGAAATACTGTGCTCATTAAAGGAAATGCTATTGTATTTCTCTCCTGTCTGAATGCAGTCATTGTTTTGGTATGAAATGTATGGACATAGGGAATGTATAATCAAATGATGAGACACACTACATCAGTCATAAAACATACTGTGGTGCCTCTGGTAGCTCTCAACCTGCCATGGAGCTGAGCCAATTGATTAGAGTCTGCATGACAAATCATGAAACACATTTTGTGACATGTAAAGGTTTCAGTCTCTGCCAGGATACTAGTCCAATTAGCCAGCATGCCCATGACAAATCACCAAACACTCCAGGATATCTGAGAAGCAAAATCAAGGACTCTCCTGCTCAATTGTAAGGGAGGAGACATTTTCTGTGATAAAATTCCTGAGACTCTGCCAGCCTAATCAAGTGCAGAGTGTGTGACGGATCCTAAAGCCCATTCTGTGATGTGAACACATTCTAGACTCAAAGATGTACATGTACTCTAGCATAGTAATCTTTGTTTCTATTTATGAGCCATGCTCATGGGTGAGTTGTTCACAGAAACACATTTTTTAGTATTCAACAGCTAATATTATTTCCAGTAGAAGCTACACTGAGATATGCTTTAAGCTCTACCCTACTATCTTCCTCTAATCTCACACATTTCAGACATCAAAAAAGGCCTGCGGCAATCAGCCAGGGGTAACCAAGTTTTGGGAGAGAGGGGAACAATGGAGTAGATCCAAACTAGAGAACATCTTATTTGTTGTACCACTGGTTTTCCATGTGCTACACTACACTAATTTAGATTTCATAATAGCCCTTTGTACCTCTTGCACCACCAAGCAGTTTTGGTTGTTGTTTTTCCAATGTCTCAAAACACCCTTATAATTTACTATAAGTAATTTTAGTATTTGAGAACATTTTTGTATAATATTTTGAATGTGACTAGGTTGTTTGATAAATATTATGGTTAACTGAAATGTCTATTTTTTAAAACCAGGAAGTGCTATGAGATAAGCACTTTTAACTGTGATGTGCTGTAAAATAAACGGTTGGGTTGTGTTTGGTGTTTTTTTAACCTTGAAAAAGCAATAGCCCTAATGAAGCTATTCTCGTTAGCAAGGAATAACAGAGAGTCCGCCATTGTGTACGAGAATGATCATTAAAAAAACATGATTTTCAGGAGCTGCCGCCATTGTGTATGAGAATGATCTTTAAAAAACCATGATCTTCCAAGATGAACTGCTTGCATAGATATTTGTGTAGTTCAGTTGTGTTTAGCTAATGGATAAGTGCTGTCTCTTAGCAGGGTATGATCTGCATTTTGATTAAACTATTGTCAAATTTTTTTTGAACAAAAGTCTCTTAACCCTCATCTTATGTGTTGAAAAAAACTGACATTACATTGGTCTTGGGGTAGATTTCTACCCCAGTCCTTTGGCATGTACATTGCTTGAATCTGCAAACTATCACGTTAGTTTTACCCTCCTCCAGTGGGGTGTGTGTGTAAAAGGGAGGCGGCTTGGCAGAGCCTCAGGCGTGCGCCGCAGACCGCATGCCTAAGAGTCACACCAAAGGGCCCTTGGGTGCAGTCCTTAGGTGAGGGCTGGGGGAGGGGGGCGCTGGGCATGGGGCTGCTGATGGCATTTGGTAGGGGGATAGAGTGAGGAATGGGGGAATGGGGGAAGAAGGAGGGTAAGGTAACCCCCAACTACATATGTGGGGAAGGGATTGGGTTGGGGAAGGTTGGGGAGGGCCGCCTAGTGAAACAGGGGTGTGTGACTCAATAAGGATGGGGGGTGCTGGTCCCCTGGTGAGAGGGGGGACAGGGGAGGGTGGAGGGTATGTCCTTGGGAGCCTGGTGGGACGGTCACCGGGGGGGAGAGGGAGGGGGAGGGGAGTGGCCTGGGGGGTTTCCACAGCTATTGGGGTCATGATGGGCCGGGGTAATTATGGTCTCTCAGGGAGGTGAAGGACAGCTATGAGGAGGGACAGGTGTTTAACTCCTGTCCTTTACAAAGGCCCCCTAGCAGGTGATACAGGAAATGGGACTGGAGAAACCTCTGGTCTGGGGCTGCTGCTGTTGAATGCGAGGTTGTTCGGTAATAAATCAACGACAATCAGGGAGTTGATTTTGGATCAATCGGCCAACCTCGTATGTATTACAGAGACCTGGCTGGACAATGAGTCGGGGCCTATATTGGCTGACCTTGTTCCAGCTGGGTACTCTGTACAGCACCAGCCCTGGTCAGAGGGATGGGGAGGCGGTGTAGCCGTTGTTTTTAAGGATACTTGAACTATGAGGTGGTATCCTATGCAGACCATCTTGGGCATGGAGGGGGTCCACCTCGTGATCGATTTGGCAGGAGACAGATTAGGTCTGCTTTTGGTATACCGCAAACCTACCTCTACCGCAGCATCCCTACATGCTTTAGCAGAACTGGTATCGGAAGTGGTCTTGTGATCCCCGAAGACCTTGGTCCTTGGGGATTTCAATATCCACACCAATGCTGGGTTGGGGGGAGGGGGAGCAGAGCGTGAATTCATGGACGCCATGACAACCATGGGACTGTCTCAGAGGGTTAAGGGTCTGACACATGAGGGAGGACATACCCTTGACCTGATGTTCTGCACCGGCCTTGAGGTGGGGGATCCAGTGGTGGGGGATGTAATGGTTTTACCTCTGTCATGGATTAATCATTACCTCCTCCGGTCCAGTCTCCTGGTGAATGTCTGCCCCTGGAAGGGTGCAGGACCAATTTGTTGGGTCCGTCCCTGAAGACTTATGGAACCAGAAAGGTTCCGGTATGCTCCAGGGGAAATGCCTTCTGATCTTGATGATTGTTCACTCGATGACCTCATTGCCTTCTGGAACAGCTTGTTGGCTGAGGGTATCGACCGAACGGCTCCCAAATGTCCGCTTCCAGAAAGCTGATGACCGGGGTTGCCGTGGTTCATGGAGGACGTCCATCAAATGAAGCAGGCTGGATGGCAGTTGGAGTGACAGTGGCGTCAAACTCATGGTGAGACTGACTGATTGCAGCATAAAGCTAGTTTAAGAGCTTATGCTGTTGCAATGTGGGCAGCAAGGAAGGAGTTCTTTGCTACCCTTATTGCATCTGTGAAGTCACGTCCAGCGGAGCTTTTTGGGTGGTACAGAGGCTGGTCAGTCCAGCCTCCCTCCGCCTGGAACTGGAATTTTCCAGTGCCCACTTGACATGTTTGCTGAATTTTTTGCAGATAAAATTGCTCAGATTCACCATGGTCACTGCTAGCGCTATATAAATGTTTGTTAATAATAATAATCTCGATTCTGCATTAATGACAGTGGATGAATTAGAGGTACAGGAAGCCCCGCCCTGTTGGTGCTTGTGGGATCAGTTTCAGTGGGTATCACCCGCTGATGCGGCAGATGTTCTTGGCACAGTCCAGACCACCTGTTGTGAATTAGATCCATGCCCATCCTGGCTGGTGAAGGCCAGCCAGGAGACATTAGGGCCATTGCTGGCAGGGGTGGTCAATGCCTCCCTTAGGGAGGGAAGGGTGCCGAGCTGTCTTAAAGTGGTGGTGGTACGGCCTCTACTAAAGAAACCATAGTTGAGCATTGACTCCCTGGCCAGCTATCGGCCAGTCTCTAACCTCCCCTTTTTAGGGAAGGTTATTGAATGGGTGGTGGCCCCACAGTTACAGGAGTACCTGGACTGGGTTGGTTTTCTTGATCCCTTACAGTTGGGCTTTCGCCCTGGGTTTGGCACAGACTGCAGTTGTGGCCTCGATTGATGACCTACGTTGTGAATTAGATCAGGGTAGATCCACAATTTTGATCTTACTGGATCTGTCGGTGGCATTTGATAATGTTGATCACGAGTTGTTGGTGACGAGGCTATGGGACTGGGCCGGGGTGAGTGGAATTGTTCTTGAATGGTTCCACTCATTCCTGGCAGGGAGAACTCAGCAGGTGGTTCTCAGGGAATGTACATCATCTCCCAGGAATCTCACATGTGGAGTCCCACAGGGCTCTATTTTGTCCCCTCTCCTGTTCAACGTGTACATGCAATCTTTGGCTGAGGTCATGAGAGAGTTCGGTGTGCGATGTCATCAGCATGCCAAGGATACACAGCTTTACCTCTCATTTTCAAATGACTCCGGTCCAGCAGTCTCGGTGCTCACCCGGTGCTTGGCAGCTGTGGGGAACTGGATGAGGGTGAGCAGTCTGAAGCTGAATCCTGACAAGACGGAGGTGTTGTTGGTGGGGAGGACTGAGGGGGTGGTGGCTCCTGTCATCAACGGGGTCTGCCTCCCTTTGGCTGACCAGGTTTGGAGCTGTCTCTTATACACATCTAGATGTGTATAAGAGACAGGCTGAATCCTGACAAGACGGAGGTGTTGTTGGTGGGGAGGACTGAGGGGGTGGTGGCTCCTGTCATCAACGGGGTCTGCCTCCCTTTGGCTGACCAGGTTTGGAGGCTAGGGGTGCTCCTTGCATAGCTTTGCCTGAATTGTCAGGTGGAGGCTGTGGCAAAGGGAGCATTTCACCAACTACATCTGGTGCGACAGCTTTGGACGTATGTCTCGGACTCGGATCTGGCCACCATCATCCAGGCTTTTGTTACCTCTCAACTGGACTACTGCAATGTGCTAAACGTGGGGTTGCCCCATACGATGGTCCGGAGGTTGCAGCTAGCGCAGAATGCGGCAGCCCATCTCCTGGCAGGGACGGTCCACCATGAACAAATTACACCTGTGCTCAGTACTCTGCACTGGCTGCCTATTGTCTTCCAGGCCCAATTCAAGGTGCTGATTATGACCTACAAAGCCCTAAACGGGTTGGGTCCTGGTTACCTGAGAGACCGCCTCACACCTCAGGTTGTCTCACAGCCCCTGCAGTTGGCTGGGGGTGCCCAGTTTGAATTCCCCTGGGTATGCCGGATGGCGACGTCGGAAAGGGCGTTCTCAGCGGCCGCACCTCGGCTGTGGAACTCTGTCCCATTTGAGGTCCGTTTATCCCCAGACCTCCCCTCTTTCCGCAGATGATGTAAGACCTGGCTGTTCTGCCGGGCCTTCGGGGAGAGGGGTAGGGGGGGTAATTTTTATTTTGAAACCGTCATGCCCATTTTGTATTTTGTAATATTTTAGATGTTTTTATTATTGTTGTTTTATAATTATATTGTATGCCACCCCGAGCTGCCATTGTGCAGGAAGGAGTGGGCTACAAATGCACGTAATAAATAATTAAATAAATAAATAAATAAATAAAATAATGCGATGGGGTAGATTTCTACCCCAGGCCAGGCTATAAATCAACACCATGGTAAAATGCATTGGGATAGATTTCTACACCAGGGCTTTTTTGGTAAAACAAACAAAACAAAAACCCCAGTGGTTAATGGTAACCAACTTTCCTTTGGGGATATTGTGTACCTGTGTGCAGGTGACACTAGAGAGTGCTGGGGAGGAACCTGTTGTCATGGTCCATGTTGGTACCAATGACATAGGTAGACGTAGGAAGGAGGTTCGGGAAGCCAAATTTAGGCTTCTATGTAGTATACTCAAGTCCAGAACCTCCAGGGTAGCATTCTCGGAAGTGCTGCCTGTCCCATGCGCAAGGCCCCAGAGGCTGGCGGAGCTCCAATGTCTCAATGAGTGGATGAGACAATGGTGCAAGGAGGAAGGCTTTAGATTTATCAGGGAGGGGGGAGCCTATACAGATGGGATGGGCTCAACCTTAACCAGAATGGAACCCGACTGCTGGCACTAACAATAAAAAATGTGATAGAGCAGTTTTTAAACTAGAACCTGGGGGGAAGCCAACAGGCACATGGAGTGCACAGTTTGGACTGTGGCATCTATGCAGGAGGATGTTAATTTAGGGAATTTAGAGTTGCTTAAGACTGAGGAAGGGATAAAAATGAAGGGACTTCAGGTGGAATTTGCTGGAGAACAGATAAATAACAATTCCAGGGTGCCTGATACAGTCCCCTATAATGTGCACAGTAAGAAGAATAAAAAGAATACACATAAATGTCTATATGCAAATGCTAGAAGCCTAAAAAGTAAGATGGGAGAATTAGAGTGTATGGTGCTAAATGAAGATCTAGACATTATAGGCATCA
>QEPC01011136.1:54818-65565 GCA_003113815.1 Sphenodon punctatus
TACTAGAACTAGGGGACACTCGATGAAACTCATGGGTGGCAAGTTTAAAACAAATAAAAGAAACTATTTTTTCACTCAGCATATAATTGGGTTGTGGAATCTACTGCCAGAGGCTGTGGTAAGGGCCAATATTATAGCTGAGTTTTAAAGAGGTTTGGACAAGTTTCTGGAAGATAGGTCCTTTAGCAGCTATTAGCCAGACAGGAACAGGGAACATGACAGGAGCTGGGGGGAAACAACAGGGAATGGATCCCCCATTGTGACCAGTTGGGTGCTTCTCCCAAGCCACCAATGACTGGCCATTTTCAGAGACAGGATGCTGGCCTAGATGGACCATTGGTCTGACCCAGTATGGCACTTCTTATGTTCTTATGCTCTTAAAGTTGGAGAGCAACTAACTTGCAAGTTTTTGCACGAGATGTGCACCTGGGGTAGGAAAATACCCCAACCCAAGACAGAAGAGGAGATTATTTTTTTAATAAACATCATAACTGCTCTTGGCTCTACGGACCTTTTCCCTGGAAACCTCTCAATACACTTTGCTGTTAGTGAAGAGTTGATTAATGTATTTGGAAAAAATAATAAATTGGACATAGCTGAATTGATCCTAATCCAATTCAAAACAAATTACCAGCAACTAAAAAGCAGGTCTCAGAATTTTCCCAAGTTTGGATATACTGATATTAGTTCAGGCAGGAGATGACTGGGGAAAGAGAGAATCCCACAGGGTGACTTAGGGTATTTCAGACATGACGCCGTCCTGATTCACCACAGTGAATCCCCGCTGGGGGTGAACAGAACAACCACCCCCCGGGGCCAATAAAAGCCCTGAACAGACGTGCGGGGAGATCCCGGTGGGGAATTGGGGAGGGGGCGGGGCCGCGCGGCGCAACGTGTGGGCGCACGACCCCACCCCCCCATGCTACCCCACCGCCCGCCTTCTGGGGAGACGGGCGGGCGTGGTGGCCAATGCGGCTACAGTGCCCACTCGCTTTGACCATGGCCGGCCAGACGTTACGTTTTATTGCTTCCCGCCGGGAATCACTTTGACCACGCTTTCGGGGCTCGTCCTACGGGGAGCCCGGGAAGCGTGGTTGAAATTGACCACATGTGGGAATAGGCCGTGGTGAACATCTGGCGGCCGCCAAACAGACGTTCAGGGTGCTTTGGCCCTGCAGTGAAATTGACCGTGGTTCACTGTGGTTGACTGTGATCTCGTAACGTCTGAAAATACACTTAGTACATTGGTAAAATAAAGCTCAGGGTGGGGGGCTATTCTATGGTCCAGAAAGGAGAACGGGAAATGGTGGAAGATGCAAAGTAGGGATGGGCGAATGCGGTTTGGAAGTTTGGAGTTCGGCCCAAACTCGGCCTGTTCGGATGACTGAACCAAACTTCCGAACCGAACGCTCAAACTTCCAAAAAGTTCCGGTGAGTTTGGATGAGTTCGGGGGAGGGAAGGGGGAGGCAGCTGAGGAGCAGACTTCCTGGCACCAGGGGTGGACACCAGAGGTGGTTTCAGGGTCAAAAATACTGATACTGAAAAAATTCGTTTTCGGTACCGATAGCACTTTTTTGAATGTTCAGCCAAGTTCAGACAAACCGAACTCCACCAAACCGAACAGCCAAACCCGAACTCCGGTTTTGAACTGAACGACCGAACGTCTGAACATCCGAACAGTGTTCTGTTCGCCCATCCCTAATGCAAAGGTTATACCAAATGATTATAAAGGAGAACAATGTAAGTTGATGGGAGCTAAGATCAGACTTGAGATTAAGAGAACAAATATAAATAAGTAGTTTTGTGCAGCAAGCTCCTGAGTTAACCAAGCACGACAAGGAATCACCTCAGTGGAATTTTTCTGCTGAAATTGGGCCGTATTTCACCTCCAGGTGCAACTATCGTTACAAAATGTTGGTCACATGAGATTGATGAACAAAAGAAGACATTTGCTCAGATTTAGTCTCTCGCCAAAGAGGGTGCACAACGAAATTGGGATGTAGGTTTGAACACCAACATGTAGGGGGCCACCACCCAGAATTTTGGGTCCCCACAGCCACTGGTCACCCAGCCTCGGACTGCGGCTTCTGTCTCTCCCCCTCCCCCTGCCTGCCTACACCTGCGCGGCACCTCCTCCATCTGCTATCACTGCAGGCAAACCACCCAGCTGGCTCATGAGGCTTGGGTGAGGGAAAGTGAGTTTGGCTCCTCTCACGGGTCTGTAATTCGCTGTGTGCACAATGCAGGAGCAGCTGCTGCCGCTGCAATCACCAGTCACTTGCTGCTTCAGCAAGGACTCCTTCTCTCCCTCCCAGCAGGGATGGTGAGTGGGGGAGATGTTGCCGCTGTGCTGGTGGGTGGCTCACTGGGCTGCTGCGGCACCCTGCCCCTACCCTCGGGAGCATAGGCCACTGCCACTTCAGCAAGGACTTGGGGGGTGGGGTGGGTCTGGGACAGCCATGCAACACAGTCCTGGGGAGGGGTTCTAGATTGGGAGTGGGGTGGGATGGGGGCGTGCTGGGGCAGCCAGGCATCACAGGTCTGGGGTGTGTGTCCTTTGGATTGGGCTCTAGAGTGGGGTGGGAGTGCACTGCTGGGGGGCTCTGGATTGGGGGTGGAGTGGTGGTGTATCAGTCACCTATGGGCAGTTACCAGTCACCTATGGATAGTCACCAGTTGCCTATGGGCCCCAACATAACACTGCCCAGGATCTCTGTAAGAGCGTGCTAATGAAGTTTGCTGATGATACCAAGTTGGGAGGAATAGCCAATGCAGAGGAGGATTGGAAAATTATACAGGATGAACTGGATGGCCTCATGGATTGGATTGTTAGGAATGGGATGAAGTTTAATAGTGCAAAGTGGAAGGTTATGCATTTGGGGTTTAATCATAAGAATCTTATTTACTAGCTAGGAACTCATCAGTTGGAAACAACAGAGGAGGAAAGGGACTTGGGGGTTATAATTGATCATAAAATGACTATGAGTTATCAATGTAATGCAATTTTAAAAAGGCAAATGCCATCATGGGATGTATTAAGCATGGTATTGCCAGCAGGGATAGGGAGGTATTGTTGCCTCTGTATAGGACTCTGGTAAGACTGTATCTGGAGTACTTGTGTTCAGTTCTGCTCACCAATGTTTAAGAAGGATAAACTTAAACTGGGATAAGTGCAATGTAGAGCTACCAGGATGATTAAGGGGATGAGATGAGGCTGAAGGAGCTTGACTTGTTTAGCCTATAAAAAAGAAGGCTATGGGGAGATATGATTATTTATTTATTATTTACTTATTTATATTCATATCCTACCTTTCCCTGAAGACTCAGGGTGGCTTACATAGTATAAATATAGCAGGAGAGTTAGTTAATGCAATAGAAGGGGAAGATTGTTCAGACTAAAAGGGATCGTGGGTACAAGAACTAATGGATACAAGCCGGTTATCAATAAGTTTAGGCTGGAAATTAGAAGAAGCCTGTTTGTAACAGTTAGAGCAGTGAACTACTGGACGCTTCCAAGGGCAGTTGTGGGAGCAAACAATCTAAATAGCTTCAAAATTGAGTTGAATAAATGTATGGCATTTATTTAATTTATTTATTTATTTAACAATTTTATACCCTGCCCCCTCGGCAAAGCAGTTCAGGGCAGCTTTCACTTTAAAACAAAAATATAAACCATATAAAATATCAATATAAAACCACATGGTGAAGCCATAAAAATATAAACGTAAAACAACCCCCCAACCCTCAACACCCCTCCATGCCATCCCTCCCTCCCTCATCCGTCCCCTCCACCAAATGCCTGGTGGAACAGCCAGGTTTTACAAACCCAATGAAAAGTCAGCAGGCCTGGGACCAGGTGAGCCTCCTTCAGGAGGAAATTCCATGGCCGGGGTGCGGCCACCGAGAACGCCCTCTCCATAGTAGGGCTGTAGCGGAATATCACAGCGGTAGCTATTTCCACCGGAAACAGTGTTTCCATAATTAGTGGTATGGCATGGCAGAGGCTTTCATTCTGCTAGTTTCATTCAGCTACTTCCGCAGTTCCACTAATTTCATTCCGCTACTTCCACAAGCTTCACAAAATAGTGGAAATACGACATTTACGCTACTCCCGCCATTCTGCCGGTGCCACAAAATAGCGCAACAGTGGTTTTCCGACAATTCTGCAATTTCCCCAAAAGTTTCCAAATGTGCAGAATGCTGACTGAATTAGCGGAATGTCAGTAGAAAAGCTGCGGTGGGGCATGGGCAATTCCGAAATGACGGAATGGAATTGCGATGTGGTAACAGCTGCTGCCACATCAGCCCTACTCCATAGTGGCCATTCAATTTACTCAGGGGACCTCCAAGAAGGCACCACCAGCAGACGGCAGGGGCCAATCGAGGATCCGGGGAGTGAGGTGGTACCACAGATAGGTCAGGCCGAGGCCGTGTAGGGCTTTAAAGGTGAGAACCAACACCTTGAATTGGGCCCAGAAGAAAATAGCCAGCCAGTGGAGAGAATGGAGCTCTGGTGTAAAATGCTCCCGGCGACCCGACCCCGTAAGGAGCCAGGCCGCCGCATTCTGCACCAGCTGCATCCTCCAGACCGTCACCAGGGGTAGCCCCATGTAGAACACATTGCAGTAGTCCAGTCTCGAGGTAACAAAAGCATGAATGATGGTGACCAGGTCGAAGTCTGAGACATAAGGCTGAAGCCGCTAAACCAGATGTAACGTCGGAAAGCCCCCTTCACCACCGTCTCTGCCTGGATATCCAAATGGAGCCACAAATCCAGGAGCACCCCAAAACTCCACACCTGGGAGACCAACGGAGGACAAACCTCATCAACATTTATGTATTTATTTTTAAAACTTATTACCCCGCCCCTCCTACCACAGGCAGCTTGGGGAGGCTTACAACAATTAAAACAATTAAAATAAATCATAAAAAGGGAGGAAACAGAGAAATACATCCCACCCCACCCCCCAACTACTACCGCTCTCCCCCGCCAAATACCTGGCAGAACAGCCAGGTCTCTCAACTTCTCTGAAAGGAGGGAAGGTCCGGGCCCAGCCGGGCCTCTACCAAAAGGGAGTTCCACAGGCACAGAGCAGCCACTGAGAATGACCTCCCATGCATGCCACCCCCAAGAAACTTGGGGGACCTCAAGCAGGGGACTCCTGGACGACCACAGGGGCCGATCCAGGACCCAGGGACTGAGGCGGTTTTGCAGGTAGGCAGGGCCCAGGCCATTTAGGGCTTTATAGGCCGAGATCAACACCTTGAATCCGGCCTGGAAAACCACCGGCAGCCAGTGCAGAGGAACAGAGCACCAGTGTAATATGCTTCCACTAGGAGATGGGCTGCCGCATTCTGCACTAGCTGCAATTTCTGAGCCGTCACCATGGGTAGCCCCATGTAGAGTGCGTTACAAAAGTCTAATCAAGAGGTGATGAAAGTATGGATGACTGTGGCCAGGTCAGAGTTCGAAACAAATGGCTGAAGCCGTTGCACCAGATGCAACTGGCGGAAAGCACTCCTCGCCACAGCCTCCACCTGGAAATCCAGGCAGAACTGCGCATTGAGGAGCACCCCCAGACTCTGTACCTGGGAGATCAATGGAGGACAGACCCCATCAATGATGGGAGCTGCCAATTCCATCACTTTACCCACTATCACCACCTCCGTCTTGTCAGGATTCAGCCTCAGTCAATTAGCCTCATCTAATCCCCCACAGCCGCCAAACACCGAGTAATCACCAAGACGTCCGGGCCTGGGTCTGTTGAAAAAGAGAGGTACAGTTGGGTGTCACACACCGAACCCCCTAATGACCTCGCCGAGCGACTGCATGTACATGTTGAACAGGAGGGGGAGAAAACAGAAGCCTGCGGGACTCCACACAAGAGGTCTTGGTATGATGAAAAGCAATCCCTGAACACCACCTGCTGGGTTCTTCTGGTCAGGAACTAACAGAACCATTTAAGAACAGTTCCGCCAACTCCTGCACAGCCCCAAAGGTGCGTCACCAACATCTCATGATCAACGGTATCAAATGCAGCCGACAGGCCTAACAAAATCAGCAGGGTCAAACAACTCCAATCCAATTCTCGGCGCAGGTCATCTACCAAAGCCACAAGCGCAGTCTTGGTGCCATGGCCCGGATGGAAGCCAGACTGAGAGGGATCAACATTGGGCCCTGGAAGATTCCACACCCAGGCAGAGGGAGGCCAGACTGACCAGCCACCTCACCACCCGGAACAACTCTGCTGGATGGCTGCTATGAGGGCTCAGGACAGCAAAGAATTTCTTCTTTACTGCCCTCATGGCTGCAGCATAGGCCTGTAAACTAGCTCTATGCTGCAACCTGTTGACTTCAGCCTGAGAGCGGTGCCATTGTCACTCTAACTACCACCCTTCCTGCTTCAAGCACCACAGCCCCTCAGGAACCAAGGTAACCTGTGGTGCTGGAGCTGGAGGAGCAGATGCCTTGGAGCTGTCCAATCAATGGCCTCTGCCAGGAAGGTGTTCCAAGCCAGAAGAAAGTCCTTGACTGAATGACCATCAAGATCAGAGGGCAATTCCCCCAGAGCAGTATGGAACTGATTTGGTTCCATCAGTCTCCAGGGGTGAGCCAATAAAATAGGCTCTGCACCTCTCTGGGAGTAGACATGTGCCGGGAGCCTGCCCTGAAGGAGGTAATGATCCGTTCATGACAAGGGCATTGTTGATACTTCACTTATCAACGAACCCCCCACCTCAAGGTCAGGGCATAACACCAGGTTGAGAGTATGCTCCCCACCATGTGTCGAGCTGATGACCATTTGGGACAGGCCCATGGTGGTCGTGGCAGCCATGAACTCACACTCCGCCCCTGCAAGACCAGCATCGACGTGAATATTTTGTGAGAAGTTTTTATTATTTGATGTTACAGGACAAAGTGTTATCCCCCGCTAGCAATACCTTCCTTCCTGTAGCATCAAAGTTGTCTGCAGCTGGAGGTGGGATTGTTGGGGCATTCTGAAGCCTGGGTACTATATTGCATATCAGGTGCTTTGCTGGTGGGGCCTGCGCACATGCTTGGAGTCTGATAGCCATATTTGGGGTTAGGAAGGAATGTTCCCTCTGGGAAGATTGGCAGCCAACTCTGAGGGTTTTTCACCTTCCCCTGTAGTATGGGTGTGGCTCGCCTGTTTGGGACATCTGGATCCTTCTTTTGCTAAAATTATTTCCTGTTGTTTCAGGCATCAGTTTTTTCTGGTTGGTCCCAGTCTCTTCTTGTAGCTATTGATGGGATTTCTCTGTGCGGATGGTTGGGGCATGGCAGNGGTGGCAAGTTTAAAACAAATAAAAGAAACTATTTTTTCACTCAGCATATAATTGGGTTGTGGAATCTACTGCCAGAGGCTGTGGTAAGGGCCAATATTATAGCTGAGTTTTAAAGAGGTTTGGACAAGTTTCTGGAAGATAGGTCCTTTAGCAGCTATTAGCCAGACAGGAACAGGGAACATGACAGGAGCTGGGGGGAAACAACAGGGAATGGATCCCCCATTGTGACCAGTTGGGTGCTTCTCCCAAGCCACCAATGACTGGCCATTTTCAGAGACAGGATGCTGGCCTAGATGGACCATTGGTCTGACCCAGTATGGCACTTCTTATGTTCTTATGCTCTTAAAGTTGGAGAGCAACTAACTTGCAAGTTTTTGCACGAGATGTGCACCTGGGGTAGGAAAATACCCCAACCCAAGACAGAAGAGGAGATTATTTTTTTAATAAACATCATAACTGCTCTTGGCTCTACGGACCTTTTCCCTGGAAACCTCTCAATACACTTTGCTGTTAGTGAAGAGTTGATTAATGTATTTGGAAAAAATAATAAATTGGACATAGCTGAATTGATCCTAATCCAATTCAAAACAAATTACCAGCAACTAAAAAGCAGGTCTCAGAATTTTCCCAAGTTTGGATATACTGATATTAGTTCAGGCAGGAGATGACTGGGGAAAGAGAGAATCCCACAGGGTGACTTAGGGTATTTCAGACATGACGCCGTCCTGATTCACCACAGTGAATCCCCGCTGGGGGTGAACAGAACAACCACCCCCCGGGGCCAATAAAAGCCCTGAACAGACGTGCGGGGAGATCCCGGTGGGGAATTGGGGAGGGGGCGGGGCCGCGCGGCGCAACGTGTGGGCGCACGACCCCACCCCCCCATGCTACCCCACCGCCCGCCTTCTGGGGAGACGGGCGGGCGTGGTGGCCAATGCGGCTACAGTGCCCACTCGCTTTGACCATGGCCGGCCAGACGTTACGTTTTATTGCTTCCCGCCGGGAATCACTTTGACCACGCTTTCGGGGCTCGTCCTACGGGGAGCCCGGGAAGCGTGGTTGAAATTGACCACATGTGGGAATAGGCCGTGGTGAACATCTGGCGGCCGCCAAACAGACGTTCAGGGTGCTTTGGCCCTGCAGTGAAATTGACCGTGGTTCACTGTGGTTGACTGTGATCTCGTAACGTCTGAAAATACACTTAGTACATTGGTAAAATAAAGCTCAGGGTGGGGGGCTATTCTATGGTCCAGAAAGGAGAACGGGAAATGGTGGAAGATGCAAAGTAGGGATGGGCGAATGCGGTTTGGAAGTTTGGAGTTCGGCCCAAACTCGGCCTGTTCGGATGACTGAACCAAACTTCCGAACCGAACGCTCAAACTTCCAAAAAGTTCCGGTGAGTTTGGATGAGTTCGGGGGAGGGAAGGGGGAGGCAGCTGAGGAGCAGACTTCCTGGCACCAGGGGTGGACACCAGAGGTGGTTTCAGGGTCAAAAATACTGATACTGAAAAAATTCGTTTTCGGTACCGATAGCACTTTTTTGAATGTTCAGCCAAGTTCAGACAAACCGAACTCCACCAAACCGAACAGCCAAACCCGAACTCCGGTTTTGAACTGAACGACCGAACGTCTGAACATCCGAACAGTGTTCTGTTCGCCCATCCCTAATGCAAAGGTTATACCAAATGATTATAAAGGAGAACAATGTAAGTTGATGGGAGCTAAGATCAGACTTGAGATTAAGAGAACAAATATAAATAAGTAGTTTTGTGCAGCAAGCTCCTGAGTTAACCAAGCACGACAAGGAATCACCTCAGTGGAATTTTTCTGCTGAAATTGGGCCGTATTTCACCTCCAGGTGCAACTATCGTTACAAAATGTTGGTCACATGAGATTGATGAACAAAAGAAGACATTTGCTCAGATTTAGTCTCTCGCCAAAGAGGGTGCACAACGAAATTGGGATGTAGGTTTGAACACCAACATGTAGGGGGCCACCACCCAGAATTTTGGGTCCCCACAGCCACTGGTCACCCAGCCTCGGACTGCGGCTTCTGTCTCTCCCCCTCCCCCTGCCTGCCTGCACCTGCGCGGCACCTCCTCCATCTGCTATCACTGCAGGCAAACCACCCAGCTGGCTCATGAGGCTTGGGTGAGGGAAAGTGAGTTTGGCTCCTCTCACGGGTCTGTAATTCGCTGTGTGCACAATGCATGAGCAGCTGCTGCCGCTGCAATCACCAGTCACTTGCTGCTTCAGCAAGGACTCCTTCTCTCCCTCCCAGCAGGGATGGTGAGTGGGGGAGATGTTGCCGCTGTGCTGGTGGGTGGCTCACTGGGCTGCTGCCGCACCCTGCCCCTACCCTCGGGAGCATAGGCCACTGCCACTTCAGCAAGGACTTGGGGGGTGGGGTGGGTCTGGGACAGCCATGCAACACAGTCCTGGGGAGGGGTTCTAGATTGGGAGTGGGGTGGGATGGGGGCGTGCTGGGGTAGCCAGGCATCACAGGTCTGGGGTGTGTGTCCTTTGGATTGGGCTCTAGAGTGGGGTGGGAGTGCACTGCTGGGGGGCTCTGGATTGGGGGTGGAGTGGTGGTGTATCAGTCACCTATGGGCAGTTACCAGTCACCTATGGATAGTCACCAGTTGCCTATGGGCCCCAACATAACATTGCCCAGGATCTCTGTAAGAGCGTGCTAATGAAGTTTGCTGATGATACCAAGTTGGGAGGAATAGCCAATGCAGAGGAGGATTGGAAAATTATACAGGATGAACTGGATGGCCTCATGGATTGGATTGTTAGGAATGGGATGAAGTTTAATAGTGCAAAGTGGAAGGTTATGCATTTGGGGTTTAATCATAAGAATCTTATTTACTAGCTAGGAACTCATCAGTTGGAAACAACAGAGGAGGAAAGGGACTTGGGGGTTATAATTGATCATAAAATGACTATGAGTTATCAATGTAATGCAATTTTAAAAAGGCAAATGCCATCCTGGGATGTATTAAGCATGGTATTGCCAGCAGGGATAGGGAGGTATTGTTGCCTCTGTATAGGACTCTGGTAAGACTGTATCTGGAGTACTTGTGTTCAGTTCTGCTCACCAATGTTTAAGAAGGATAAACTTAAACTGGGATAAGTGCAATGTAGAGCTACCAGGATGATTAAGGGGATGAGATGAGGCTGAAGGAGCTTGACTTGTTTAGCCTATAAAAAAGAAGGCTATGGGGAGATATGATTATTTATTTATTATTTACTTATTTATATTCATATCCTACCTTTCCCTGAAGACTCAGGGTGGCTTACATAGTATAAATATAGCAGGAGAGTTAGTTAATGCAATAGAAGGGGAAGATTGTTCAGACTAAAAGGGATCGTGGGTACAAGAACTAATGGATACAAGCCGGTTATCAATAAGTTTAGGCTGGAAATTAGAAGAAG
>QEPC01011136.1:65665-78439 GCA_003113815.1 Sphenodon punctatus
TGAAGCAGGGCCCACCTGTACCCTGCTTCAGGACCCCTCCTGCCAGTGCCAAACACTGCCTCTGGGTTCTGCCACCAGTGCGCTGTCACTGCATTCCTACTCGACCATAGGTCTGTGGTGAAGTGGATGGTGGCAGACCCAGCCCTTGCCAGCTGCTCCCTCACCTGCTCCTTTAAAGCCCGGTACAGGGCTGGCACCACCTTGTGGTGATGGAAAAAACACCGCACTCTAAGCGTAAAACCACATTTGGCACATACCTGGGGACCATCAATAACGATCTCAGAAATCTTGATTGAGCTACTTCTAGATCCATCATTTTATCAAGCAACCATATTTGTGCCCGATACAGCTGTTGAGTGAAAGATTTAGCCTAAAAAACTTTGTAGGCTGGGTCAATCATATTAGTGCCTTGAGATCTAAAAAAGCAGAGAATTCCTGCTGTACTTTTATTTGAACAATTAATTGTCGACTTTCGTTGGGGTGCCCAAAACCCCGTTGTCTGAAAAATCAGATCCAAATAACAAAAAAGGTAAACCTGCTCTATATTATGACTGTCCATCAACCATTTGTGTTTGGGTCTTTTTTCTTTTTTAAAAAAAGAAAATAATAACTTTAGTTTTCTCAAAATTGATGGTTAGGCCATTTTCTCTACAGTAATCCACAAAGGCCTCCATATGTCATCTAAGACCTATCAAAGTTTGTGACAACAATACTGCATAAGCATATAGTAAACATGCAATAGGTTTGGAACCAATTTGCGGTGGATGGAACAGCAGAGGATAAAAATTTCACCCGGTCATTTAAATAAAAATTGAAAAGTGAGGGTGCCAAATGCAGCCTTGTCTGACTCCAGCAGAAATCTCAACCAAATCCAATAAATGCCCTTTATTATCAAGTCTAACATTGAGAATTGTGGTTTTCATACAGAGATTTGATTAAATGAAGCAAACACCTGTCCATAGAAGAGCCGGTCAACTTTTTCCATAGCCGTCCACGTGGGATCAAATCAAATGCTGATTTAAGATCAATAATGACAGCATAGAGAGACCCCTCCTTTGCCGTGTATTTCTCAGCATGATGTGCAAGCACACAACAATGGTCTGTAGTAGAACGACCTACCCTGAACCAATCATCCATTTTTAGAAATAAATGTTTGGCATATAACTTACTAACTATGCTAAGCAGACTGATAGGCCTATAGTTGCTTGGTAGCAACCTTGTGCCCTTTTAAAAGATTGGAATCACAATTACCTTGCCAGCTTCTACCCCTCAGGGAACCTAGCTATTCTATCTATATGCATGGATAAAGCAGCCAAAGTCGGAGCCCACCATTTAAAAAAAGATCTTAATAGTTCAGAGGGCACAAAATCATACCCAGTTGGGGTGCCTTATTAGTCTTTAGTTGTTGTATCAGGGCCTCATCTTCCTGAGCAGTAACAGCTGGCCAAACAGGTAGTTCCAAGGTTGAAAATAGGGCAAGACCTGTCCAAATTCCCATTAAAAAGGGATGCAAAATGCTGTTCCCACTAAAATTTAGGGATACAGCACACCAGTCCCGGAAAAACATCAGCGACTGCCCTATTTATCAACCTCCAAAAGGTAATACTATCCTATGAGGGCCAGGGTCTACCCCAGGTGGAATTGATTACAGCCCAAATTGAGTATTTTTTGGCTGAGTTCCACTAATGGAACTCAGCCTGGGCACCACAAGCCCCTCCTCCTGCCCTGCCCCTTAAATATTGCAGAGAGCCATGCTTCAGGAATGGCTCCCGGAGCATGCTCTCTGTGTGGTGGCCTGCCTGCTCCAGACCCACCCCCATAATGATATCATGACTCAGTCCCTCCTCCCACCCTGTCCCTCAGCGTGCTGCAGCACTTTAACCCACCTCTCCGGCTTCATGGCGATGCCAGCCAGGGCAGTTGGGGAGCTGAAGCTTGGCCTCCATCAGCTGAGTGCTCTGCCGTGCCTTGGCTAGTCAACATGAGTTCTGGCGCATGTGCAGTAGGGTTGAGCTGATGCCCTGCTCCTGACCTCACAGCGCGGCCATGTTTTGCTCTTTGCATATGCGCAAAGAACAAAAACATGACAGCTCTGTGAGGATAGGTGCAGGGCACTAGCCTGTGCCTCTTGCACATGCACCTGAACTCTAGATGTGATGTGTTTGCCGTAGCAGCAGCTGAGAACAGAGTCGGGGGGGACTCTCCGTAAGAGAGCGACACCAGGGATGTGGGGGGTGGGGTAGGTGGGTATCATCGTCCCACCCATCCACCCATTAATAGAAACCGCCACTGGACTGACCCCATCAGGTATTTCCAATGTTCTAATGCCCACACTAAAGCCAGCATTTTCTTTTCACAAGGTGTGAAAGTGTGCTCTGTGCCTGCTAGCACTTTAGAGGCACAGGCTATTGACTTTAATTCAGTGCCATGATTCACTGCCCCGATCCCTTTAGAGGAATGTGCCAATTGTCACCCAAAGGGTTCCTGAGGCATTTGATAAGCTAACCCTGGGCACTTAACATTCACTGTTTTAATTCTCTGTATGCCTGTCGCTGTGCCTGATCCCAGCGCCAGGGTTCCCTTCTTTGCAACAATTGGTACAACAGCTTTGCTACCATAGCATAATTTTCTATGTGAGACTTTGTCTGTGCCCTACCTGTCCACAACCAGCTGGTGAGAATTGTTTCTGGGTGGTTTCATGGGAATTTCTTATTGTTTTCATTGTATTTTGCTTTAGCTTTGATTTCTATTAGCAAAAAAACCTCTCTCACCTGCCAATCAAGTGTTGTTATATCTTACTGTGCATTATATCGTTCAAAAGGTGCCCAGGTTTGCAACACCCCAATGGTAGTATTTGCCAGATTCAATTAACCTAATATTACCTTTAGCTCCTCTCTGTACCCCTCATACAGAGGTTCGTTAAACTTATTACTATCATAGTTTACAGGATTTGTTAGTCTTGAGGCCATGAAAAGAATTCTTTTCCTAGCCTCACAAGCCTCATGGCATTCTCCTGGGGCTTGTTTTTCCACCTGCATATTTCCTCCTGGATTGAACCTGCATATTCCACACATCAAAGATCATGCGCTCATGGAGCAAGGTGGGCATGTCTGAGCAGTGAAATCCTGGTAGGCTGCTTTTACACATGACAAAAATGGGTTCCTATAAGTGTTCAAGATAATACCAGGTGTTATAAATGCTGGAGTTTTGTAAAGTGTGAACATACTATTCCCCTTTTGTGCATTGAGATCTCGCAGCTCTGTAAGATTCACCTGATTTATATGTATATAAAATATAATATATATACATACATTCAGACCCCTTTTTCTCTTGTTTTGATGGGCAGACCCCAACACCAGTTATGTCATGACATTTTCATTTTTGTCCCCAAACTTTCAGAACTAGTATTTGCACAACTTCTGCTAAAATCAAACAGTTAAATTGCTTATAAATTGGGACTCTTTACCCAATCTTTCTGAAATTCAGCATGATTACTTAGGCCTTTGGGTAAGGGATACAATCTGACAAATTTACATCCAAATGTGACTGAAAACAAGGAGGTTACAGCCAAAAATGCATGCACAGCTTCTTTAACCTCTGTTAAAATCACAAACTTTCAATTGCTTATAAAATTGGGACCCTTTATCCAGTCTTTCTGAAAGGATGATCCCTTGTGTGAGGGCTACAATCCGTACAAATGTTATACAAAATGATGAACAAAGATGTTACAGCCTGAAATGTATGTCCCAAAACTTTCATTTCCCCCCAAATTTTCGGTTTCCCCGATATTTTGGGGTCTATTTTTTTTTTCCATTTTTGTTATTACAATAACAAAATATTATTCAAAATAACTAACAGGAATGCACACCCCTACTCAAGACCATCCAGTGAGTTTGTGAGTAAAACAGAATTTTAACCCCAATTTCCCAGATCAAATTCCAAAGTCTTATCTGCTAGACTACGCCACTTTCTTTTAACAGAAAGAAAAAACATTCTTCTTTTACCTTAGTTTTTGTCTCTGCAATCACACAACTTATAACTATTAAGACAGCTGGGATGCATGCAGGCGATGAACAAATTAAGTTGAAGCCAGACGATAACATTTTCCATTCTCAGTGAGAGTGTAATTCTTCTTGAGGAAGTGACTGTCTGAAACCATTGGATTCCACTCCAGTTCAGCCTGTGATAGATTCAGATTTATAATCACAGTCTTTAAAGTTTAATGAGTCCCTACTGTACAGTGAAACAATTCCAGACATACATATGTGACATGGGAAGAACTAGGTGCCAAAACATGTCTCTTTTTTGTACGTCTGGCCGCACAGTACAAAAATATTTCTCCAAACATTAATACCCAGTGAGTTCAAAATATATATTAAAAAATCTGGACCGTTTCTCTCTAAGTTCTTATCTTCTGCCTCTCACTAAATTATCTGAGCAACCCCCACAAACTGATGAAAGTTGGGGTGGGAGGGATCCAAAGTGTGGACTAACTTTCTCACTCCTTCTAAGGAGACTGTTATTTAATATAATATGTGTTTGTGATGAGGAACTCCTGTAACTCTCACACTGTCGTCTCTGTTATTGTAAGACATCTCTGCCAAGGCACTGAGTTTGGTTCTTTGTTCCTGAATCATCTTGGGGTTGAAGTCACAAATTGGAACCACAAGTGAGGTCTGTTTTTGAGAAATTAGGGGAACCAACAGTTTACTTGGTGAGAAGATGAAATGTGAGGTGTACACATTGAAAAGATGGTCCATAAGCTGACTTTAACAGGAATAAAGATTAAGAACAGGAGAGCTAGGGCTGCCTGGGAAATGTTTTTTGTTTCTGACAAAAGAGTAAAATCAATAAAAAGAAACCCACCCTGGTTTATTTTCCCTCATCCACCCCCCACCCCCAACAGTGTGCTCCAGAATGTGGCTGTTTTTCCTCTGACCACTGGACATAATCAACACTCCTACAAACCAAAGCACAAGCACAGTCACACATTATCTCATGGGAAATGCACCTCCCTTTTCTTAATCTCTTATTTTAGGCCAAGCCAAGTGTCAAATACTGTTGACTTTTCAGCTTGATTTCTCACACTATTGTTACAGGCTATCTGGACATTTTTAATCTTGTCTTGTAACAGGGAGCAGGGGTTATTTTAGCATTTTTAAAACAATGAAGCCAGAAGCCAAACATAGTACCTGCTATGACAACCTTTGTTGGTATCTTGATTTGCATATAGTCAATATGTGTAATATTTAGAATCTCATCCTCATTAACACAAAATCATGTACCTTAAAACACCTTCAGATGAGGTGAAGAAACATTGGGCTAAAACTGGGGGGGTATTAATTTTAATGAACGGAGGGAGTTTTGTCTTTCCATGCCTCCATTATATGAATTTTTAATCTGAAGTTTATACAGATCATTTAATTGTTCCTCATAATCATTCTGACCTCCTGCCTTGTTCAGCTGGCTTCAGATTATCCTCTTTACAGGGACAAGTGAGTAATGGTTACAAGATGAACTCCTAGAGAACTAATGCCTATTATACTCATCTGTCATTTAAAAAAAAGATTGCTGGTAATATCAAATCTAGTAAGCTTGGGGAGAAAATATTTTCTTGAATGAAAGTAAAGAGAAGATTCTATTTAATTAATGCTCCATTTTTCTGCACAGGCTTTGGAGAATCACTACTTTTCCTATGTAGATTAACAGGAATATGTTGATTCATGCATGTTGACTCTCCCTCATTGCAAAGGGCAGTGGCTTTTGATAGTCCACACCTGCCTGAAGATCAACATTAATTTAAATGTGGGTGAAAAAATATGTGACGGTGGTCTGCTATGGCCCAGGACTCAGATGAGTCCTCCAGATGATCCCGGGTGTACATTCTGGGCCAAGGGCTGCCCACGTAGGCCAATGTGGGCCACAGCGGCCTAACAAATCTGTTTGGCCCTGCCATGGGTCAGGAGCTGTCAAGGCTGGTTGCCGTAGCTGGTTGTCATGGCGGGGGGTAGGACAGGCTGCCTGCATGGCTGTTGTACCGCCACTTTCTGGGCCAGAGAGGGACACTGACCAAACATGGGTGTAGGGGGCTCTGGCCCAGAAAGTGGCGGTTGCTGTTTCCCGCCCCAGGCCAGGGAGCTACCACACATCTGTTTTCACCATGTGTGAGAATATGAGGTTCACTTTGGCCATTCACAGGCATATTTAATTCACTTAATACATATCCAAACTTGGACACCTACAGCACATGAATAAATGTACTCTTTTTGACAATTGTATATATCTAAATGGATAAGTAAGCCTACCTCAGGAACTTGTGCTGGTAATTTGAGTACATGTCTGAGGTAAGTAAACTGACAGGATTCATCACTCCTCCCCATGATGTTGACACCTCAGGACCAGTCTGCACTTAACCCTTATAGTAGCAAATTGCATTTGTACACGCTCATTTTCAGCTTCTGCCTTGTATCTAACTTTCGGCTTATCTCCCTTTGTAGAAGGGTCATGTAAGTAGTATACACTCTCACTGGATGGCACTCTAGTTTAATCTAGGCACCAATGGCACCAGCATTCCCACATTATCCTAAAGTTTCAGTCTTTCTATTCCTACCAAAGCAGTTCACAAGCTTTCTCCTCTGAGTTCTCAACTGATCTGGCTTACTCTGAACTCCTTTCCTCTCTGTTGATATTCCCTGACCGCCAGGGCTGTGTGACTTTTATAGCCTAGCTTTACTCGGGTGCATCTGACCAACATAGCTCACCTTGCTATAGGGCACAAGCTAACAATTAGAGCTGAAATGGGTACCCAGAAAAACAGGTAAACCTTTCTAATACACTCCACCCAAACTTAAAATGATCATTTGGGTAGTAGCCAATATCTATTTGCACTCCACTGGGCACCCATTTCAGTTATTCCGTTGGGGGGGGGGTGTGTTCCCCCAGTTTGATTATTTTAGTTATTTCAGTCATCT
Source organism: Sphenodon punctatus (assembly GCA_003113815.1). Taxonomy (NCBI): domain Eukaryota; kingdom Metazoa; phylum Chordata; class Lepidosauria; order Sphenodontia; family Sphenodontidae; genus Sphenodon; species Sphenodon punctatus. Next base: position 72,637 of record QEPC01011136.1, read on the forward strand.
CGTTTTAGCAATATTTGCACTTTTGCGGCTGTGTAATTACCAAAAGAATTACACAACTGAATACTGACATGACCAAAACCAAAATAACTGGATGAAAAAAACCAGGAATCTGAAAAAAGATCAAGAAAAATACTCAAAGATTCAGACATGCGAGTGCCCGTTTTGGTCACAGATGTTACTTGAGTACATGAACGGTGACCCCAAAATATGGACACTAACCATGAATAATAAACCCACTGCTTTTCAGCTTTACTAAAAATTGCAGAAGCTTTATCAGTGTGTGTATGTGCATACATGTTTGCAGTGCAGATGGAGCAGAACTAAAGGTCTCCCAAGTTCAGTCCCTGATTAGCCTCTAAAATACTTTCCCATAAACCACTGCATCTACAAGCATCATACAAAGAGGAGGATGGCTGCAAACAATCTCTGAATAACAACACAACAGTTCAGTGAGTGTGCATGTTCAAAGGCTGCTTAAGTTGCGCCCTTACAGGTGAGGTGGTTCCCCGGCCTGCCCCAGGGTGAATAACTGCAGCTGCCACTCCCTGGGTTGATGGGGAAAGCTGTCCACAGGAGCAGCCCTCACTCTGTAAGCCAAGCCCTCACTCTGTATGCAAGCACAGGTCCCACCACGCGCTGGATTGGCCCGAGGAACTGTACAGGACTCCCGGGCCAACGTCGTGCAGCAGGATCATGCCCCAGGAAGAGCTGCTTCCAAACAGCTGATGGCGCCCCTGGGACTCCCCACATCAGCCTTTGGGTGTGCTCATCCACCCACCAAACAGCTGATGAGGGCACTCCTGGACCTCCATTGGCTGTTTGGTGGGCACACCTGGCCAGAGGGAAGCTCCAGAGGGAAGCACCAGCCAGCCTGCCCCACCCACTGTCACTGGGCCAGCTCCCTTTGACCTTGAAAGTCCAGGCACTGCTTCCCCCACTCCAGTGCATTCCAGCTGGAAGGTGCTGGAGTGGTCTTTCAAAGTGACAGGGAACTGGCCCGGGTCCTGTCACTTTGAAAGGCCACTTCCCCCACCTACAGCACGTCTCAGCTGTGAGGCGCTGTAGGGGAGGAAGCACCAGCCAGCCTCTGCAGAGCTGGGTTCTGCAGTGCTCCCAGCTGGGGCGTGTCAGTTTCTCTGGGTAATGCTCATATTTTCGGGTCTCAGGCATCCGACAGATGGCTGCCAGATGGGTTAGCCTATCAGCTACCTGATGGTGTGCTTGAAAATGCAGGCATTACCTGCAGGTACTAATTTTAGTACCCGCTGCAGCTCTAGTCCTGACCCATTGTCTGGGAGCCTCTGAAATATGAGAGAAAGAAAGTATATTGTATACTAATAAAGATTATATATTTCCTTTGATATCTCCATTGAGTGAATTAAAATTAGCTAGTTAGAGATTGCGTATAATCAGCTATCAGATATTCTGCTGTCTTTGGGGAAAGGTATGTTCTAGTCATAATGAACATACCTTGCAATATAATTATTGCAAATTAGTATTAGGGTTAGAAAATCCCCATAGCCCTGTGCTTTCTGATGAGAATTTAACAAATGGATTGTTAACAATTCGTTAAAATCCAACCAGAGAGACCTAATCTGGAACCCACAAACACATGTGAAAAGTCACTAATAATAATAGCAATGTGCAAGCCAGCAGCATAACTAGCTTCAAACTGAAACTGGATACATTCTTAGAGGATAGATCCATAAACACCTATTAGTTGGGACTTAAACTCCTGGCTACCAGTAGTTGGAAGTGGTCAGCAGGAGATGGGTCACTCATGTACATGTACTTCTCTTGAGTTACCGGAACTGGCCACTGCCGGAGACAGGATGCTGGGCTAAATGGACTGCTGGTTGGAGCCAGTATGGCACTTCTCATGTTCTTATGTTCAGTGCTTGTCATGCTGCTTCCTAGTAACATGCAATGTCAGCACATCTAGAACTAGAATTATGCGGCTCCAGGTCAAGTTTATTAATACCACTAGGAACTGCATATAAATAGATACACACACACTTATTTGCAGTACCCGATAGCATAGTTTATTGGGCTCATTGTTGCCAGAAACATTGCTGCATTTGAGAGTGAAAACAGACATGATGCTACCTCCANTTGGATACATTCTTAGAGGATAGATCCATAAACACCTATTAGTTGGGACTTAAACTCCTGGCTACCAGTAGTTGGAAGTGGTCAGCAGGAGATGGGTCACTCATGTACATGTACTTCTCTTGAGTTACCGGAACTGGCCACTGCCGGAGACAGGATGCTGGGCTAAATGGACTGCTGGTTGGAGCCAGTATGGCACTTCTCATGTTCTTATGTTCAGTGCTTGTCATGCTGCTTCCTAGTAACATGCAATGTCAGCACATCTAGAACTAGAATTATGCGGCTCCAGGTCAAGTTTATTAATACCACTAGGAACTGCATATAAATAGATACACACACACTTATTTGCAGTACCCGATAGCATAGTTTATTGGGCTCATTGTTGCCAGAAACATTGCTGCATTTGAGAGTGAAAACAGACATGATGCTACCTCCACTTTAACACCACTTTAACATTTTTTATGCGTCCGTTGCTCCATGTGTGGGTGATGGGTGGAGGTGGGTGGAGTGTGGGAACGCACATGCACCCCCCCACGGCGCCCACTGATCCCCCCTGCACCCACCGCGGCATTTGCCTGCCCGCCCCGCGCATACGTGTCCATGTGAAAATGACCTAAGTCTCTGGTTCTTCTCAGCAGTACTACTGCCGACCTGATTATCCCCTATTTGCATTGGTACCTTTGATGTGCAAGGTATTCTTATCAAATTCCCTCTTCCTTTTAGCCTAGTTCTCCATATAAAAGGATGCTATGGTGGAGGCTGTGACTGAAAAGAAGCTGGATAAAGCACACTTTAGGGGGATATTATGGAGGCATGAAAATGCTCAAGAAAAGTAAGGTTTCAATTAAGGCATATGGTAAGCATGTTCAGCGCTCATTGGAGTCTCCAAGAATTAAGAACACTAAACAGCTTGCAAAAGCAGACCTTAGACTGCAGGTAAAAATTATTGTTATGATTATTGTTAATTAAATGTATACCCCGTTCTATCCCAAAAATGGCTGGGAAGGGTTATGTATTTTTGGTTTGGATTAATTTTTGTATCAAAAATTTAGTTATGTTATAAACTATGCTATTGGGTACTTCAAATAGAGGTGTGTGTGTGTATCTATTTACATGCAGTTCCTAGTGGTATGAGTCCTTCATATTTATAAACTTGACTGGGAACTGCATAATTCTAGGTCTAGATGTACTGGTGTTGCATGTTACTAGGAAGCAGCATGACAAGCACTGAATATAAGAATATAAGAAGGGTCATACTGGGTCCAACCAGCAGTCCATCTAGCCCAGTATCCTGTCTCCAACAGTGGCCAGCCCCGGTAGCTCAAGAGAAGTACATGTACATGAAGGTGTGACCCATCTCCTGCTGACCGCTTCCAACTCCTGGTAACCAGGAGTTTAAACTCCAACTAGGGGTGAAACGGCAAGTGACAATGACAGCTTTTTTGGGTCAGTAGTGGCCTTAATGACCCAAATGACAGGGCAATTAAAGACAACAACCAGCGGTCCGGCCACGGAGTCCGGACTGCCCCCTGCTATGATGCCCTGGACCGCATCCTTCACATGAAGGGCTCCATTGTCACTCCATGCCTCATGGGGAGCGCAGTGGTCCAGGGCAGGGAACAGGCCGAGGTACCTCCTCCCCTCGCCACCCTCCTAGAAGGCACAAGCTCCAAGGGACCCTGCCCCCAGGAGGAACACCCTGGGACCTCAGGGACCAGCAGGCCCCCCTTGCACACCAGCCTCAGCAGCCCCAAGCCAACCTCCGTACCGGGAGGGGCCGAGGCCAGCACACTAGGTGCCCCTGGCCAGGGAATGCATGAGGACCCTAGAAACAGAGAGGGACTGGCGTCGGAGGGCTGCGAGACTGACATAGAGGGTAAGCGAGTGGGTGGGATGGGAAACGGACCCGAGGGGATGGTCCGAGGGATGGAGGAGGACACACCAGCCACGGGGCCGCCCTTAACAACCCCCGCCACCCCTTATCTCAGAATGGGGGCCCCAGGGCCACCGGGGGCCACCAAACACCCACCCCAGCTCACCTCGTATCATACCTTCGCAGGTCGTGCCATGCCCAGGCACCTGGGACAGGCATGCCAGGGGGATGGCGGCGAGCAGCCAGAGGTCCCAGGTGAGGCAAAATGGCAAGTGGGGGGAGGGGAGGATGGGAGTGGCAGGGTGGGGGCATTCAGGTGGCTGGAACAGGCCATTGACCGCATGGTGAGGGAGCACTCTGCCAAGATGCATAAGTCACATGACATTGGCACCTCGCTGCTCCTGCACGCCGAGACCATGAGTGCCTATGTGATGGCAGCTGCCCCGCTGGACAACCTGTCTGCCCTGGCACCGATGCCGGACCCCTCGGCGCCCCCACCACCGCCACCACCACTCCAGCCGCCGGCACACCCGCTGGGGCCACGCATCTTCCTACCGGTCCCTGTAGGCCTCCGGAGGGAGCAGCCAGCCAGGGGGCCCCCTCTGGGCCCAGTTCCGCCCACCCTCCCAACACCGCCTGCTCCTCAGGACACCAAGGCCTCCCAGGACACTGTTGGGGACANAGGCCTCCCAGGACACTGTTGGGGACACGGACAGCAGGGGGAGGGGAGCTCCCAGAGCTCCATGGCACCCACAGGGCAGCCAAGAGGGAGGCCCAGGAGATGTGGGGGACTGGGGGGGATGGGGGAGAATGGGAGAAAGAGGGCGAGCGACCTGAGTGGGGGGGAACAGCACCAGGAGGTGGGTGGTGGTGGTGATGGGCACCTGTATGTGTGGTCTAAATAAATGGTCGCGCACCAGAGTCGCTTCCATGGTTCTGTTCATGGGCCCGGGCCCGGGGCTGGGGGAGGGTGGCCTTGGAGGGACGCACCCAGGGTACTGGTGGAGGCCCCGGGGTGGTGGAGACGGGGGTGTGCGCCCTCACGCCTCAGCCTCCCCGCTGATCCACCTGGCCAGGGCAACATGGATGCTCTTTGTGTATCTGTACTCCCACGGGTTTTCAGCATTCACATAGAGAGGCACAGGGCCAGGAGGGCACCGGGGCATGTGGTAGTCGAGGGCAGCCCCATCAGTCTCACACACATTGTGCAGCACACAGCAGGCCCCGATCACCAGGGCTGAGGTCTCCACCGTGTAGTCCAGGCGGTCCACGAGGCACCTCCAGTGTTGCTTAAGGGCTCCAAAGGCCCTCTTAACCACGGTCCTGCTCACATGCAGGTTGGTATTGTCCTGCTCACACACAGGCCCGCCTCCACCGGGTTCCTGGCAGCCAGGTATACCTTCATCAGCCACCGGGTGAGTGGATAGGCTGAGTCCCCCAGGATGCAGGGGGGCATCAGAACCCCTTCGATCCAGGTCATTCCCATGTCTGCGAAGTCCCCGCGGTACAGCTGGGCATAGATGGGAGAGATGGTCATGATCCGGGCATCATGGCTGTGCCCAGAGTGGCCCTTGTAGATGTCGATGAACCACCCCCGGTGGTCCACGACTGCCTGCAGCTGCAGGGAGTGGTACCCATCTCAGTTGACATATTCCGCAGTCTCCCCATCAAATGGGCAGAGGATCTCAATGTGGGTGCCATCCACGGCACCCATGCAATTGTAGAATCCTCCAACCGTGAAGCCGGCCATCACGGACCCCTGGTCCACCAGCTGGATCACTCAATCCAGGAGCACTCTCTCCACCACCTCACAGACATCCC
>QEPC01011140.1:37775-51489 GCA_003113815.1 Sphenodon punctatus
CCCCCCCCCATCCCCGTCATGCTATCCACTAAGTCTATATCAGCCCCAAAATTCAAACGGGCCTCCCCCTCCTCCTGTCCCCCAATTTCCAAATCATTCCTTTCCCCCCTCGCTTCAATTCCCCCTGGCTTCCTTCCTTCAACTGAGGAGGTTGCCTCTAATACCCGAGTTCTCTTTTTCAGTGTTTCCCATAGTCCCTCATCATACTTTGGGCCACCTGAGTTATTTTGATCGATCAGCTCAGTCCCCCCCCCCATAGACATTGGGGGGCCCTCTAGGTTTACACTTCCTAATTCATAGTCCTCCAGAGCCCTACAATTTGTCCAGTTAGAAGTAGTCCATTCTGGGCAACTAGTTCCAGGATTACTTATATACACCTGGCCAGGCTCCTGGGCCCCATCAACAGAAATGACCTCCCTTGTACCAACCGTCCCCAGAGCTCTAATCTTAACCCCAACCTCTATTGGGTAGCTCTGTTCCACGTCTCTAACTATCTGTGGCCCACTACTTTCACCCCTACCATATACCAAACTTCCCCCACCCTCCTTCCCCAGATCATTCAGATGGGGCTCCTCTTTCCCCTCCCTATTACTTTCTGCCACCTTCAAATCCCCCCCTTGGATCCCCTTTTGCACTACCTGGGTTGGCTCCACCTCCATACTATGATTTACATCTTTCCACTCATTTTCTCTTTTCACGCTATTTCCGTTCAAAGACTCCTCTACTGGCCCCTGAGGGGCACTCTTCCTACCTACTGCCAGTTTTCCTCTACCCCTAATACTTGACCGCTTCATTATAGGGAAATTCCCCTCTCTCCTTCCAATTTCAGCCCCCAAAAGTTCCTGGAGGTTTGTATTAATAAGGAACCCTTTTTCAACTTTACTAACTGAGTCCTCGTGTAGGTGAGCTCTCAACTGACAAAAACTAGGCCCAGAAAAAGGACAGAAAAAAGGAGGGAAAATAAGAGAAAAGAGAAAAGAAAGAGGTAGAGAGAGAGACATGGCACCCTCTAGTGCAGGGGTGGGGAACCTTTTCAGACCATGGGTCTGTATTGTTGGTACCCAAACGTGGCAGGGGCTGCACATCAAAAACCCGTCCAAAACCATTTATGAATCAATTATAATTAATTAAGACTAATTAGCTGATTGATTTAAAATCATTTAAAATGTAATTAAAACTGGATGGGAACTGAAAGCAGCAGGAAGGGGTAGCAGAGACAGGCAATGGGAGAAAACCCTGTCTCTTAACAATTACTCTGTCTCTGCCTGTACTTGGGAAAGGGCAGGGAGAGAAAGAAAACACCAGGGGGCAGGGCTCTTGGAATCCAAGAAGCCAAGGCCATTCATTCCGGGGCCTCACTCTAGGTTTCCCTGGGCAGACTGCTTGGGATCCCCGGCTGGAGACGCCCCTTCTTGCAGCCAAACCCCCATCCACCCTGCATCCCCAATGGGCCCCTCTCTCTCTGGGCAACAGGGGCCCCCTGCTCCGGGCTCTGCTCCGGTGTCTTGCACCTCATCCACCTTGCTACCTCCCCAGCCTCCCTGGTGGTAATCCCCTTGTCTCCCCCTCCTCTCCCATGGACAGCAAGCAGAAGCCTTGGCTGGCAGCATAGGGACTGCTCGACTCCTTCCTCTGCCCCTCCACCCCGGTGCTGCTGTCACAGGGGCTTTTACGTTTCCCGAGCAGCTCCTGGACGCTGCTTACTGGCCCAGCGCTGTGGGGCCAACCTTGGCAGCTGCAGTCCAGTGACTTGGCTGGTTTGTATCAGCTGCTGGACTTGGGCTGCTCAGATGCTCCCATATCTTCTGGTGAGTCTCAGGCTGTGATTTCGTGCTGTGCATCCCGCCAAAGTCTGCCCAGGCCACAGAGAGGCATGCGATGGATTGCACAACATCGAAGTAGGGTGGTGGGCCAGATAAAGTTACCCCGCGGGTTGGAAGTGGCCCGCGAGCTGGAGGTTCCCCACCCTACTCTAGTGGGATGTCTTAACAGGAGGCTCCGTTACACCTACTCCATTTTCCCCACCAAAACCCTCTGAGGTGATTGCTGTGGCAGACTCAACCATAGGTATGGGATTCCGGGAGGATTTTCAGTTTCGTTTGTTTCAGTTTTCCATGATTTTCGATCTTGTTTCAGTTTTTTCCATTGATTTTTTTTTCATTGACTTTAATGAAATTTTCTCCCATTGAAGTCAATGAGAACAAACTGGAAAAAAATCAATATAAAAAACCAAAACGCTGGAACTGGAAAAGAACTGCAATTTCAGTTTATGGTTTTAAAAATGAAATGGCCATTTCAGTTCTAGGATATAAGGAGCTGCCTAACTGAGTCAGACTGCAAGGCACTGTGAGAAGGACAAGGAAACCACACAGGAAAAACCCGCACATGCACACCAACCACCAACGTGTGGGTAGTAGTTTAGTAATCCCTCAGGGTCTTATAATGGCTATTGGGCAGATGCCCAGCTGAAGCTCATCAGGGAAGCAGCTACAGGACAAGGCCCTCCAGTCATGGTATGCATAAGCACACACACACTCACACTATAGGGAGGTGAGAAGGGAATTGGGTGTGGAGAATGGAAGGGAAGGGAGCCCAGGGGAAGAGGAATAGGACGGGATAAGGGCTATCACTCAGGATTAAGGTCCAGGAGGAGGAAGGGCAAGAAAAGCACAATCAGTCACCACAACAGTCCTAACCTAACCGCCCCTTGCGACCACAGAGGCCCCTGACACAAACCAATGGTCCGGTCCATCTTAGCCCAGTATTGTCACAACCCAACATGGTGGTAGGGTTTCAAATCCAGCTCTCCAGGATCCCTGGCAGAGGTGTCACTGAGACATGCTAGCCGAGATCCTGAATTGGAAATGCCAGGGATTGAACTTGAGACCTTATACATATAAAACATGCACTCTACCACCTGAGCCATGGCCCACCCTTGGGTGGCTATCACTTGTAAATTTCAAAGACTGATTTCCCCCCTCCCAGCCTATCAACTGATGGGCAAAAGCCCCTGGGGCTACTGGTCCTTCCTAGCTTATCAGCTAATAGGCAGGGAGGGGGAAGCCCCAATTAATACATTTTAAAATTTACAAATGTGACCAATGCTTATAAATTCCAACAGCTGACTTCCTCCCCAGCCTAACAATTGATAGGCAAAAAACCCTGGGGCTCTCCCCCTGCCCCCCTATCAGGTGATAGGCAGGGATGAGAGAGCCCCAGCGGTTCCTCTTCCTCCCCAGTTACCGCCCAGCATGCATCTTAACCATGGGTCAGATTCATGTTTAATGCAGCTCTAATTTGCATGCAAGCATGAATCTGACCCATGCATGCAAATTAATGGTTCAGATGTATGCTGGGAGGTAACTGGGGAGGAACAGGGGCAATTTCCCCCCCCCCCCAACAGACAAATGGGAATTTGTTTCCTTGGGGCAACAAGGGTCCCTGACAACAGCAAAGCTTTGAAACTGGGTTATTGAATTTGTGTCACTCACCATGCCGTGAAAAGGTGCTGCGACTGGTGACCTCCAGCCTACTAAGGCCATTATTATAATATGTTTTTTAAAATAAAAGTTCAGTTATTGTACTTCTTCTAAAGGTGAGTTTCATTCTCCCAAGCTTCCTTACTGTTTGAGGGGCACTGGGGCTGATCTTGTATGCCTGCAAGGGGGGAACAAAAGCCCCATGGAGTTTCTTGTCCTTGCCTATCACCTGATAGGGTGGGGGGTGATGAGGAGCCCAGAGGCTTATGTCTATCAGCTGTTAGGCTTTGGAGGAAGCCAGCCTTTGAAATGTGTAAGCACTTGCCAGGCTTATAAATTTTAAATGAATTAATTAGAGCTTCCCCCTCCCTGCCTATAACGCTGATAAGCTAGGGAGGGCCAGTAGCCCCAGGGGCTGAGGTCGAGAAACTCGGGAGAATGGCTGTGAGATTCTTGTTTGTAGTGAGAGCTCGTTTCACCCCTAGTGAGAAGTAACAGGGAGCACTAGGAAGAGAGTCTAAAGCTGGCAAGAGGTGGGGAAGGCTGTCAGATCTACCCTCTTCAATGCACTCTCCAGCAACATCAGGATCCCAGCCTCTGCCCTGGAGCCTTTGGGATGCCAGTTCAACAGCACCTCCACCACACCTTGGCTTGGGCCTGGAGCTGCCTCATAGGCCCCTTTGTTCTGGCTAGACCACACCCCCTTGGCTCCTGATAGGGCAGCAGTAGGCATATAGATCTGCCCAGAGAAACAGGAAGCTGGACAAACCAACACTTGGGTCTCTGTTCCTGACCTGAGTGTCTGACCTGTGCTCCAGCTCTTTTCCTAGTCCTGTCCCTGACCTGTGCCTGAACATGTTCCACTTTGTCGTGACCCATGCCTGTTCCTGTCTGAACCTGATCTGTTCTGAGCATGTACTCTGACCTGCCCCACTCCTGTCTTCCTGGGCCCTGATCCTGAGTTGATTCCACTTTCAGTCCTGAACTCTGAAGTCTGTCCATGGGTGATTTCAGAAGTGACGGGGCACCTATTGGCCCTGTCACGGAATCACCTTTTGCATCCTCGCCGGAATCAAAATGTCACGTCCAACAGACGTGCTGGCTGATTCCGGCGGGGAATCTGGGGGGGCGGGGCTTCACGGCACAACGTGTGGCCACACAGCCCCGCCCTCCCACGCTCCCCAAGCCACCTGCCCTCCTGGAGATGGGCAGGCGCAGCGGCCAGTTTGGCCGCTGCGCCCGATTCCAACCCGGGGTCTGGGCCACGGCCGGGAATCGGCGGCAGTAACAGATGTTACCATCCGCCAATTCCGGGCCATGGTTCAATTAACCACACTTTCGGGGATGATGCCCGGACCATCCTCGAAAGTGTGGTTATTTTGCTCACAGCCGTGGTTCACTGTGGTGAACATCTGGCGGCGAGCAACCAGATGTTATGGGACCATCCACCACCACGTGGGATTCACCGTGGTTGAGTGTGGTAACGTAACATCTGAAAATACCTCATGTTCTGGGCATCCAGCCCTTACAGAAGAGCTCCTGCTAACACTGGGATGCCAGTAAAGCAGCTGAAGACATATACCTCACAACCAATAGTGAAAAAGCAGCCTTCTTCCCCCAAAGGAATAGCAGGTGGTAGCAAAGGCCTTATTCATTTGCATCCAGATTAAATAATACCTAGGTGTGGTAGTGCCCCATTAGTCCTATGGAGGATTGTTTTCTTTGTCTTAGGGAATTAGCTTGGGTGCCCTCCACTGTATTCCAAAGCCTGTAACACAGTTCACAGTGACCAAAGTTCAGTCCCAGTCCACTCTCCAATAAGCAAACATAAATACAAGCCCCTTCTGGGTGCACATAAATAAGGGTTGATCTCACCAGCATTCCTGTCTAGCCTCTTGGGCTCTGTACAGGATCCATGCTGCTGCTCTGTCTCCAACTGCTCAGCAACAATCCACAGTTTCAGCTACACAGGCAGCCTTTCCTTTCTCAGGCTCCTGTTTCCAGCTTGCTCCAGAAGCTCAGCTCTCCTTGGCTCCAGCCTCTCTCTGTCTCCTCTTACTCTGTTCCCTTCTGTCTCCAACTAACCCTCAGCCTCCTGCTTCCAACTGAGCTTCCTTCCTTTCTACTCAGGTGCCTCTGCACAGGGGTTTCCAATGCAGCACTGTCCCCTATTGCTACAGCATCTGCATTCTCTAGCCCAGGCATACAGGTGTGGGCCTATCACTGTGATGGCATTTGTGCTACCTGCGCTAAACGAACACCCTGCCACACTAGGGATGTGGAGTGAAGAGAAGGGCAGGCCAGCTGTGAGTGGCTGCAGCAGGGAGTGTTAGGAGAATGGGGAAAGCTGGATGTGAGGAGGCGGCACGCAAATGTCAAGCCAAACTTTCCTCTGAGCATCATGTCTAGAGCTGGGCAAAAAAGTTCTCCCATTTCTGTGGGAATGTTTTTTGGATTTTCCCAAAATGTTGCTCACCCTTTTTTCTGCTTCATTTTTTAAATGTTTAGTTTAGGCAATTTGAAGGTATCAAAACCCAGATTTATTTTTTTTCATTTTAAAACTTTTGAAATGAAATGTCTTGTTTTTTATTATTTTTTTCATGAAAAAGCAAAATCTCTACTGTTTCTAGTTACATCCTTGTGCCAAATTTAAAGCATCAGCAGCTGGCCCGTTCACGTTTACTACCGATGGTCTGGGACAGCTGCTGCACTGTCTACACTCCAGTTCCTGTGGTGTCTCCAGATGCATGTTAAAGTTCTCATGGAGGTGGGGAGATCTTGTTGGATTTCTTTTTTTCTGTAACTCTTGACCAAATTTTACTGCTGCTTTCTGCTTAAGCAAAACTGCCAGCAGAAATGAATTGGAGGGCATGTGGAGAATCTATTAAAAGGGCAGATGGGGACTAATACATTTAGCTGAAAGTGATTCTCCCCCCCCCCCCCCGCCTTCTCTAGGGAGAAAAGCAATCAGTGTTTTCAGAACCCGAGAAATCCACCTGCCTTTCCTTCACCCCACACATCCCCCCCCCAGTCTCATCATGCCTCCGTTTACATCCAGCAAACTCTGCTGCTTGAAGCATTTTGTCAAAGACCAGTTTTCCACCAGGGAATTTCTTTCAGCAGCTCTGAGGAGGAAGAAAAGGGATCCTAGCCAGACTTTGCAAGCCTGCGCCTTCCCCTGGCTGTGCGGTCAGTTTTGCTTTCCAAGAACAGTGGTGCCATTTCTCATTTGGAGACGCTGCAGTTTCTGTTTTCCAGTGGAACATCTGATGGGATTTCAGTTTCCACGCTGTAATGCAGTTCTTAGCAGTCTGCTTTCACTCAGAAGCTTTCATACACACTTGGGGCTTAGCTACCTTGAACTCCAGGGGGGTTATGTCCTTCACTGCTTTGCCCCTTCATTGAAAGGGGTGAACCGTGAATGTGGCCCAAAGAACACGTTTGGAAATGGGATTCCTGGTTACAGGAAGATACCAACACATCAAATTCCCTTCTCTTTCTGAGCCCTTTCGTGATCCCTTGTGAGCTAGAAAATGTGTGCTGGATTCCATCCCCATGCCATCACAGACAGAACCTCTCAGGGCTCTGGCAGATGACGGAAAGCATAGTCTTTCCATAATTAAAAGCAGCTGCGGGAGAGCGGAAAATGGGCTTCTGTCCCTTTTACAGTCTCTGCCTCATAATCAAGGCTCAGAAATGGTGGGGAGAAGAGGGAAGCGAAGGCTTGTTTTTTACATTAGAAACTTCGGGTTTGACTATCCTCTTTTTCCTGGAAGGTTTTTGAGCTGTACCTACACTAGAGGATTACAGCAAACAGGGTTTCTTCGAGCTCTTTTAGATTCAGCAGTGTTCTTGTGAAAGAGCTCTGGGTAACTCCCAAAGGTCCCAATCCCTGGTTCCTCTAAACAAGTCTCTCTAACGTTCCTTTCTTTGCCGACGCACCGAAGGAGACAGGACACAGTGCTGGATTTTAAATGGCCGCACTCTTTATTAACCAGATTACAATCAGAAATTAGGTGGGAGTAAATCACCTAGTGCGATGCGGATCCAGCACTTAACCTTAACCATGAACAGTAGAGGTGGGACCCCGGGCCCATTACCGGCTGCCGGATTTACCGGTTACCGGTTCTCTAAAAACCGGATTCCTGGATTAAATCCGGTATATCGGTACCGGTTTTATTTCATTGATTTCAATGGGGCGCTGTGTCCCCATTGAAATCAATGAAATAAATTAATTCCTTCCCCCTCCCCCTCCCAGGCTGCACGGGTGGAAGGGGGGACACCCCCCACCCACCCTGCCCAGCCTGGATTTTTGTTTGAAAAAAGACTCAGAGGCGAGCCCACCCCCCAGCACCAGCGGCCGCGGCGTCCCCGTTATGTGCCAGCCAGCTTGACAGCCAGCTTGACGTAGAGGTGGGACAGGAAGGCCCGCCTCGGCATGCAAAATTAAGGCTCCCCATCAATGATTGAAGATGCCACACCATAACCTTGGTGGCCTCTAAACATTCACCAACCTTCCCCCAAAGGACCCTCAATTTGTCATCAGGGAGACGGGAAACCGCCTGCTCGGTATCCAATTTGATACCGAGGTAGGTTAGCCGGGTGGATGGTCCCTCAGTTTTTTGGGGGGCCAGAGGAATACTCAATTCCCGTGCCACCCCAAGAAAGCTCTGCATCAAGTCTGCACACTCGTCCGTATCAGCCTGTCCCATGAATAGGAAATCATCTAGATATTTTGTGATTCCCCTTTTCCCAGACTGTTCCCTGACAATCCACTGCATCAGGGTGCTGAAATGCTCGAATGCAGAGCAGGAAATCGAGCACCCCACTGGCATGGCCTTGTCATAATAATACCCCCCCTCGAAGTGGAAACCAAGCAGAGGGAAACTGTCGGGGTGGACCGGGAGTAAACGAAAAGCAGACTTGATGTCGCACTTCCCGAGGATGGTGCTGGGCCCAAATGACCTTACCAGGGCTACGGCCAAGTTGAACGATGCATACTGTACCGAGGAGAGCTCCTTGGGGATAGCATCATTGACTGAGCCCCCCCGAGGGTACGACAAATGATGAATGAGTCGAAATTCCCCGGGGGTCCTTTTGGGTACGACTCCCAGAGGGGATATGATCATGTTGGGAAGTGGTGGGGCCGAGAATGGGCTGGCCACCCTCCCTTCCACCTTCTCCTTCAAAATCTTTGCACGAACCACGCCCTCCATTCCTACTACGGACTTCAAGTTTGGACCCACCCGGTGTTGATAAACCTCAGAAGCCGGGATCCTAAAACCTTCCTGAAAACCTGTCAACACATACTCAACCTCCTGCTTGTCGGGGTGTGATTGGAGGGCTCGGGCCAGTTCGGTCACCTTAACCGGTGTTAGGGCTTTTGCCCACTGGGGCCGGGCCACTCCCTCCTGGGCTGCCCTTTCCAGACCCCCGCGGGGAAAGGCTTCCCCTTGGCGCCGGGTTTTCCTTGCGGGCATGCAGAGGCCGCATGGTGCCCTGAACAGTTAGAGCAAGTGTGGCGGAACTTGCAGGTTGCCCGAGAGCATCTCCCGAAACGGTCAAATTCCCAACACAAGCCCGTGGGGGTGGACGTCCCTTTCTTTGCTTCTTCACGAAAGGACTCAATTGCGGAAGAAGCCCCCCCACCTTTTTGCTAGCAAATGCCCGCTGTCTGATCTAGGTACGTTGCCCGCCTCGCTCATACAATTGAGCCAAAGGTCATGGGCGTTCAAATCCCACCTAAGGCCTGGGGTATATGCTGCCCTGTGGCGGAACGCCTCATCGTACCGCAACCATGCACCTGCCGGCCCGGCCTCGTAGGTGCACCGGACTATGACGGAGTATTTCAGCAGGTCTGCGGCCCGGCTGGGGTAAGCCTGGATCATGACTCCCATATATATGGAAAAGGCAGAGTTCCAGTTGGACCAATTCTGATCTGCCTTGGGGCACTTAAATCTCTCCTTTTCCTTTTTGTCCTCCTGCTCGGGGTGATCCAATATCGGATCGCTAAGCAGGAGGGCAAACAGGTCCACGTATTTGCCCCGCCATATCCGCTCCCTCGTGGCTGGGAGCAAATGACCCCCAATTGGGTCTGAAACTGCAGAGTAACTCCCACCATCTGGGGAGCAGCACGCCTGCATCATGGGAAAAGCCGGACCCAGCACACCCCGGCAGGGGATTGGGGAGGCTACGGGGGCCCATACCCACATAGCCTGCCCCACAAGCGAAGCCGTGTCTGAGATGCCTGGGGAGGGCGACCCCACGGCCATACTACCAACCACTCCCGTTCCATGCCTCCCGCCGCGGCACTCCCGTTATTTTTTAAAAACTTTTTGTTTTTTATGTATAACTGTATAAACACATACAGCAAAATAGTTTGATCCATAAGATATAAACAAGAATCCTACATAGCAAAATTCAGTTTTTACTATGTACAAAACTTAAGGAAGATCACAATCCCTTTAAATTTATTTTTTAAAAGCCCATAAATAACTCCACCCCATTAAAAAAAAAACCAACCAATCCCAAGCTAATGGCCTATCTCTAACTTTCCCTTTTTAAAGAAGGTTATTGAATGGGAGGTTGTCTGACCGCTCCAGGTCCATCTCAATGCCATCAGATTCCTTGACCCATTTCAGTCGAGTTTTCATCCCGGGTATGGTATGGAGACTGCACTTGTGGCCTTGGTCAATGACCTGCGCCTGGAGATTGTCATGGAGAATTCTACCCTGTCAATCCTGTTAGATCTTTCAGACCCTTGATACAGTTGGTCACAAGGTGGTGTTGACAGTGCACAACTTTAGGATCTGGCAGGGATAAGCGGGAGCGCTCTTGAGTGGTTCCACTCCTTCCTGCCAGGAAGATCCCAGAGAGTGGTTGCTCCTCATCCTCTTAAGACCTCCCCTGTGGGAACCTGTAGGGTTTTATTTTGTCTCCCCTCTTGTTCAACGTGTATATGAGGCCTCTGGGCGAGGTCATTCGGAGATTTGGGGTGAAATCCCATCAGTATGCTGATGACATTCAGCTCTACCTCTCCTTTTCATCCAACACAGGCCATGCAGTCTTAGTACTTACCCAATGCCTGGCTGCTGTCAGGCACTGTATGAGGATGAGCCAACTGAGGCTGAATCCAGACAAGACTAAGGCTGCTTTTAAACGAGACAAGAAACGCGGCTGATCCTTTGATCAGCCGCGTTTCTTTGCGCTCGTTTAAATTACAAACTCACATTTAAGCCGGCTCTTCCCCGCGTCAGACCGGGCAGGCGATCCTGCCCCGTCCAATGCGGATCGCCGCTGTGCCAGCTTCATGGCACACTTCCGGGGTATGTAGCTAAGTGCGCATGCGCAGAAGGGCGCGCATGCGCACGGAGTCTCTACGCTGGGTCTGATGCTCTTCTGAGCATCAGACCCGGCGTAGAGAGAAAGGCGGGTGCCTGATCCCGCCTCTGAATGATCCCGCTTGTCAGCGGGATCGTCTAAAAGCGCTCTGAGATGAGGATGGTTAGTCGGCCTTGTGTCCTGGAGGGGATTGGGACTCCTGTTATTGACGGAGTCTGGCCCCCTCTTTCTCGATCATGTTCACAGCCTGGGAGTGCTTCTGTGGACCCCTTACTGCTCCTGGATTGCCAGATTGCAGCAGTGGCCAGGAACACTTTTAACCAACTCCATCTGGTGAGGAGGCTGCGACCTTTTCTTTCTGATTCAGATCTGGCCACCATCATCCATGCTTTCATCGCCTCGAGGCTAGACTACTGCAATGGGCTCTACATGGGGCTGCCTTTGATGACTGTTTGGAAGCTGCAGTTGGTGCAGAATACAGCTGCTTGCCTCCTTTTGGGTACGAGTTGCTGGGAGCACATTACACCGGTGTTCCGAAGTCTGCACTGACTTCCTATAGTTTTCTGGGCACAATTCATGGTGCTGGTTTTGACCTTTAAAGCCCTAAATGGTCTGTGGCCCACATATCTGAAAGATCGCCTGTCCTTTTATGTTCCATTGCAGCCCCTGTGGTCGCCAGGAGTGCCTCTCTGTGGGTACCATCAGTTAGTCTTTGTTCATATGAAAAGGGCTTGCAGTGGGGCATTCTCGGTTGTTGCCCCAGTGCTTTGGAACTCCCTTCCCCCATAGGTTTGTTTGTGCCCAAGCCAGAGCATCTTCCAGAGACGATGTAAGACTTCTTTATTTGAAAAGGCATTTGGTGGGTGCGGATAGGGGATTGGGGTAGGTGGTTTGGGGGTAGAGATGTGAGAGGGCAATGTGTGGGGAGGTGGTATTGGGTGGGTTTGGGCGGTGCTTTAGGGGGGGGTTGTATTAGTTTTAAGTAGGTTTGTTTGGGGAGGGGATTGTAAACCGCCCTGAGTCTCAGGGAAGGACCGTATAGACATTTAAATAAATAAATAAATAAATAAATAAATAAGGCGCCAATTGTTAAAATAACTGAATACATACATATGTGAGAGCACAGTGGATGATACAGACCGCAGAGAGATACATAGTTTAATTATTATTAAATTAGTTAACTGAAATTACATACAATGCTTGCATGTGTGACCAGACATCCTCATATTTTTTCCAGGCATTTCTATAAGACAAAGTAATGTTTCCATTAATGCAGTGGTAGAGAACTCGCTCACTGCTGAGTGATGCCCAGGAAAGGGATTCTACTATATCCATGGGATCCTGGAATGTAGCAGGATTACAAAACAAGTTGGGTGATAAGAGATTTATTTTTAAAATTAAACAATTAACACATAACAGGGTCATGTTACAGAATACAACCTTCAGGTTTTTCAGGCTATTTTTTTATGTAGTATAGTTAACATATATCATACTGGATCATATAGTTCTTAGGATGAAGTTGAGCGTCTACTCTTGTCATAACTTTAAGGCAGGGTGACCATGTCACACTGAAAACATGTATTTTGTCCTTTACACTTGTCAAAGTCTTTTCCATTGTAAATGTAAACCACAGTCTTGATTTCCATTCTGTGATTGTGGGTCCCTTAGGGTCCTTCCAGTGCTTAGCTATAACTTGCAAAGCTGTTATACATAAAATGTCATATGCAGCTTGATACTGTTTTATTAATGGTATATCCGGGTAAATACCAAATAGCACTACTTTATGTACTTTATTTTAATTGTTGAATTGTTGTATTTTAAATCTCTTTGTGAGCTGCCCTGATCTGCCATTGTGGGCAGGAGGAAACGGGCTATAAATACGTTGAAATAAATAAATATATAAATAAATAAAATAAAACTGTCAAGAGTTTACTTGCAAAGGGGTGGTCTCCCAATAGGCGTCTCTTGATTTGTTCTGTTCCTGTTATACATTCTTTA
Source organism: Sphenodon punctatus (assembly GCA_003113815.1). Lineage (NCBI taxonomy): Eukaryota > Metazoa > Chordata > Lepidosauria > Sphenodontia > Sphenodontidae > Sphenodon > Sphenodon punctatus. Next base: position 50,594 of record QEPC01011140.1, read on the forward strand.
AATTTTTCCACATTTAGCAAATGTGTCTCAAGCTCTACCCACTGAACCTCTTTCAAATTATTATACCAGGCTTGTATGGTTAATAATGTTGCTGATTTATAGTAGGTTTCAGGGTGATAGAGGTTTTAGAGATTCTGGGGGGAACTTTGATGTTGTTTTTCTCCAGGAGACACGGTGTAGGGATCCTATCTTTTTCAAGGGATATGCTTGCTGTAATCTTCCAGCAACACCTTTATCTTCTGGGGGGAGACCATGTGCTGGCCTTCTAAGCCTATTATTAAATAAACCTGGTTGGGTTACTAGAGAAATATCACACTTCACTAATATTAGTCTCACTGTTGAATTAAACTTTCCCTCTTCTCGGCCCTGGATCCTTGTTAATGTCTATTTTCACCCCTCCCAGTCCAGGAGAGATTTGGCCATCCAAAATTGGGATGTGTTTTATTCATACATTAGAATCCTTATGGTTAAAATTCCCCCTTGACTAGGTTTATCTTAGCAGGAGAGTTCAGTGCTCAAGTTGGGAGTCTTTGTTGGGAAGATGAAGATTATCTCTATAAATGAAATTTTTGGTATAGACCGTCTGGTATTTAGGGACCTAGAAGTTAATTATTCAGGGCAGAGGTTATAACAACTACATTAAAGGGGGGGGGACCTTAAAGCTGGGATACCCATACTGGGTGCCCTGGCCTAACCCCCCCCTACTGGAACAGGAAGTGCCTCGGGGACACTAAAGGGAGCCGCCTGGGGCTTTGCCTCAGGCCGAAGGGCCACAGCCGAAGGGTGCAGCCCTTCAGGGACCGTAGGGAGGCTGGGGGGGAGGCTAACACCGTAGGGAGTCATTTGTGTGGGGGGGAATTGTTTGGGATGATGGTATTGGGGGGAGGGAGGGTGGA
>QEPC01011140.1:81545-94774 GCA_003113815.1 Sphenodon punctatus
AAAAAACTTTTTTGCTGGGGCTTTAAGTTTTTTTACATTGCAGCCATTTTTAAATGGCTGCAATGTAAAAAAAATCCGGTACCCCGGAATCCGGTACCCGGTCCGGATTACCGGGTCGAATCCGATAATGCCGGTACGCCCGGTACCGGCATTATCGGATACCGGATTTTACCAGTTTCCCGCCCCTACTGAAAACAGCTCGCAAACTGTCATTTGCCTATATTTGGTCGAATTGGTTGGCGGTGTAACCTCTGATAGCTGGGAGTAAATAGGGAATGGATAATTCCTGGGCGAGATTGTACAGAGATTTGAAGTAAAGTGCTATGAATATACTGATGACACCCAGCTTTATCTCTCTTTTTCATCCTACCCAGGTCTGCCAGTTTCAGTGCTTTCCTGGAGCCTAGCTGCCATTGGCGACTAGATGCAATGCAAACCGATTTAAAGCTGAATCTAGACAAGACTGAAGTGATGATGGTTGGCCAGTCCCGTGACTTGGGAGTGGCACAGGGATACCTGTCATTAATGGGGTTCAGTTTTCTTTGGTCACTCAGGTTTGAAGTGAAGGGGTGCTCCTGGTCCCATCAGGTTGCTGCAGTAGCCAAGAGTGCTTTTCACCAACTTCATCTGGTGAGAAGGCTGCAGCCCTTTCTATCAAAAAGAGACTTGGCCACCATCATCCATGCATGCCTTTGTAACCTCGAGGCTAGACGACTGCAATGCACTCGATGTGGGGCTGCCCTTGATAACTGATGCAGAATGCAATGACCCATTTCCTGATGGGGTGGCTCGCCAGAAACTACTTCTCCAGAATCTTCACTGTTTCCCGCTAGCTTTCTGGACTCAATTCAGTGTGTGTGTTTTGACCTCGACCTGGGCTCACATAACCCAAAGACCGTCTGAGGCATCTGAGGTCTTCCGGGAGCGCCCTCTTACACATACCTAATGCCTATCAAGTTTGCACAGTAATGGCTGTGCAATTCTCAATAGCTGCCCCACGATGATGGCAATCCTTCATCTGGACCCAAGCCCGCTTGTCCTTCTGAAGGCTGTATAATATTTTATTTGCTCAGGTATTTGGCAAACAGGGATATAAGAGTTTGGGGTGAGGGATTTTAATTATGATTTTGTGTGTTTTAGGACAAGGCAGGATAACTTTAATAATTATGACCTGTTGTGTATTTCTCTGAAGCCGCTAAAGGTAGCCACTGCTGGAGACAGGATGCTGAGCTGGATGGACCATTGGTCTGACCTGATATGACACGTATGTTCTTATGCAAGCTGTTAAAGAGAAATTAATTTTGGAAAAGGCTTGTCATTTGTTGGAAGCTCATGTGGTTGCTGTGTGCATTGCTGAGGACTATACAATGTGCACTGGTTTGTCTAGAAATTGGAAACACTTTATTGCCCATGGTATTCGAGCATTAGAATGGATTTAATTTTTTTTAAGTGGGGGGAGGACAGATCTATCTGGGATGGTGCCTTATTAGTCCTTCAAATCCCATGGGAGTTTTGTGCTCCCCTTTTGTTTACTATTGGTCTTCCTGGGGAAAGTGTTGGCTTGAGTTCAGAAATTGCTCCCATCAGTTTTTGACTTATTCTGTCTTTTCCTCCCAACCATTTTTGAAATAAAGCCATCCCTAGCTTTGATAAGTGTGGGTATTAGAAAAGGATTTATGAAATGATCTAAAAATGCATTGGGCTGTGTAGCAAGGGTCAGGCATATGGAAGTAATGATTCTCCATCCCGGTAAAACTGCTGCCAATGGAGGTTTGAGAATGTTACACACCATAATTTCTCAAGAGCTACGTTCAGCTGGAAGCACGATAGTATGTTCCACCCACACGTGTACCATGTATGTGTACATACATACTCACTGCCTCTCCACAATGGAAACATACATGCGGACCTGTTAGAGAGACGCAATTCAAACTCCAGTTCTGTCTCAGTGGCATTAGCCAAGAGAGCAGCAACTGGCTGCTACCTGGGTCTCTGGTAAAACAGCCTTCACCTCAAGTAGAGATTCTGAAATATCAAAATGTCTGTCCCGTGGGACTCCTTGTTTCCTATTTGGTTCTTGTTGCTAGGCAGTGTATTAATACCCCAGAAAAAAACAGAAATTTACAGCTCTCAAGTTGTCCCTCTCCCTTTTCCTCCCAGCCTCACATCTGTAATGGGTTTTCCATCTGCCAGGAGTCCCAGATTGCTCCATCCATCCTCAGCTCTGCAGAGGAAAAAAGCAATAGAAGCAGCCTTGTGGTTTACACTGGGTTTTTTCCTCCCTTTATTTTTTATTTTTTTTATTTTTTTAAGCTTTCAGCTGTAATTAATTCTGTAGCAAAGCCACATCTGTCTGTTTGGGGCAGAGGAAAATGGGGAAGGGGAGGTGAAGTGAAGTCAGTCTCTCCTTTTCTCAGTAAAAGGCAAAATCTGGCAGGTGGCAGCTGAGAGCAGTTTTGGTTCTTTGGGTGTTGATTCGCTCTCTGTGTTAAATGTTTCCATGAAGCTGAAAAGTGCTGGTATGATGCTGATTTTAGTCCTTGTGCCTTTGTTCACTCCCAGCCCCCAACAGTCAGAGGCCATGTCCCTCAACCCACTTGACTAATAGCTATTTATTGGAACTATCTTCTAAGAACTTACCTAATCCTTTTCTGAACCCAGTTGTGCCATTGGCCTTCAAAACATCCCATGGCAATGAGTTCCATAGATTAACTGTGCATTGTCCAGAAAGGTACTTTCTATATTTTTTAATCTGCTGTTGGTTAATTTCAACAGGTGTGTCCCCTAATTCAATATTGAGAGGGGGTAAATATTATAACCACTCCTCCTGTTTTACTTTCTCCACATACCCATGGTTTTGTATGTTAATCTCTATCCTATCCTCCCTCAGCTGTTTCTTTTCTTAAGCTGAAGATCCCTCCTATCTTTTGAGCCTCTTATCATGTGGAAGCCATTCCATGCCTTTGATCAGCATTTTTGGCCTTCTCTGTACCCTTTCCAGCTCCTTTTTGAGCTAAAGTGATAAGACTGTAATCAAAGTGTTGATGCTCCTGGATTTATATAGGAGCCTTATGATATCTTATTTTCTATCTCTTTCTCATTAATTCCTGGCATTCTGTTTGCCTTTTTGACTGTTACTGTGTATTGAGCTGATGTTTTCAGTAAACTATCCACAGTGGGTGTTAACAAACATGACCGTTGTCCGCTGTAGCCCACACCTCACCTGAATGTTTGTTGAGGTGCCACCAGATGTTTGCCCAGAATGGCCTGGGAAGGATTATTCCAGACCGTGGTGTCAGCTAGCCTGGGCTGTGACCCCACTGAATACCGCAGTCACAGCCTGGGCAAAAGCTTGCCCAGTCGGGCCAAAGCGGTAAAATCTGGGCAATCACGTTTGTTAGGGCCGGTCCAAAATGACACGAATCGTGGTCTGACTGGATCACAGAGCCCCGCCTGGAAGGAACAAAGTGGTCAATCAGGTGGCTGCGCCTCCACACCCTGACCAACAAGGCCGGCTGGCCTTAAAGGGACCTGACATCAAAGGCAACACTGCACTGGCCGTAACAGGTAACCAATTGCCAAGAACCCGCCGGCCGGCATTCAGACAGCAGCGGCAGCAGTGGCAGCAGCAGCGGTATCAACTAGGGGCGGGAAAACTGGTAAATCCAGTATCCAATAATGCCGGTACCGGGCGTACCGGCATTATCGGATTCGACCCGGTAATCCGGTCCAGGTACCGGATTCCGGGGTACCGGATTTTTTACATTGCAGCCATTTAAAAATGGCTGCAATGTAAAAAACTTAAAGCCCCACCAAAAGAGTTACAAAAAACAAACCCTCCCCGAGTCCAGGTTGTGCGGGTGGAAGGGGGGACACCCCCCACCCACCCTGCCCAGCCTGGATTTTTGTTTAAAAAAAGACTCAGAGGCGAGCCCACCCCCCAGCACCAGCGGCCGCGGCGTCCCCGCAGCCGCCGGTAAGTATGACCCGATCCCTGGGGGGGGTGTGTTTAACACCCCCCCAACCCCCCAGGGATCACCCCTACTAAAGTTCAGTGCTTGCTTACCTTGCGGAGCTCCGGGTGCGGCGGCGGCGGGCGGTCCGGCGGCCTCAGCGCCGGCTGTGGCTGCCGGCGTCAGAGACGCTCTAGGCCTTCCGGGGAACTTCCGGGTTTCCCCGGAAGGCCTAGAGCGTCTCTGACGCCGGCAGCCACAGCCGGCGCTGAGGCCGCCGGACCGCCCGCCGCCGCCGCACCCGGAGCTCCGCAAGGTAAGCAAGCACTGAACTTTAGTAGGGGTGATCCCTGGGGGGTTGGGGGGGTGTTAAACACCCCCCCCAGGGATCGGGTCATACTTACCGGCGGCTGCGGGGACGCCGCGGCCGCTGGTGCTGGGGGGTGGGCTCGCCTCTGAGTCTTTTTTTAAACAAAAATCCAGGCTGGGCAGGGTGGGTGGGGGGTGTCCCCCCTTCCACCCGCACAGCCTGGGAGGGGGAGGGGGAAGGAATTAATTTATTTCATTGATTTCAATGGGGACACAGCGCCCCATTGAAATCAATGAAATAAAACCGGTACCGGTATACCGGATTTAATCCGGGAATCCGGTTTTTACAGAACCGGTAACCGGTAAATCCGGTAGCCGGTAATGGGCCCGGGGTCCCACCTCTAGTATCAACACCCCGCCCCCCGAGAGAAGATGCAGCAGGAGGAGGAAAGGCCCGGGCTGGTAAGAGAGAGTTCCCAGAGGGGAGAGGTTGAACTGTAGCCATCCAATGGCAGGCACAAGGTACAAGTGGCTCATCTCCTCCACCCTGTTCTCAGGCACCCACCCACACCAGAGACCTAGGTCAAGCTACCGTTACACCAGCAGGGGAACAGAGGAAACCTAAGGTTCCCAGGAACCCACCCGCCCGCACCTGCAAGAGAGGGGGGGTCCCCATGACCCACAAGGAAACCATGGTCTTCATTTATTTATTTATATTTTATTTATTTATATTTCTTAGCTGCCCCCTCATGCCCATGGCATCCCGGGGCGGCTTACAGCATAGAAATAACAACAATTTAAAAAAACAATAAAACACAGAAAATTCAAACATCTAAAAACACACCTAACCCCCCCAACCTATTAATCCAATCCCCCCTCCCCTCCTCCGAAAGCCTGGGAGAACAGCCAAGTTTTGCAGGCCCGGCGGAAGGCCAACAAATTTGGGGCCAGACAGGCTTCCTCCGGGAGGGAGTTCCATAATTGCAGCCCGGCCACCGAGAATGCCATCTCCATCATGGCCACCCGCTTTACATGCGGGACCTCCAAGAAGGTGCCCCCGGCAGATCGAAGGAGTCACTCTGGGGTGCAGAAAGTGAAGCAGTCCCTGAGATATGAAGGGTCAAGACCATGTAGGGCTTTATAGGCCAATACAAGCCCCTTGAATCTGGCTCGATACGCTATAGGCACTGCAGCAGTGCAGCGCGTGGATCACAGAAGTGATATGCTCCCGTCGGCCCGTCCCCATCAGGAGATGAGTCGCCGCGTTCTGCACCAGCTGCAGCCTCCGAACCAGCATCAAGGGAAGCCCCACGTAGAACGCGTTGCAGTACTCCAGCCTTGAGGTGATGAAGGCATGGATGAGGGTGGTCAGGTCAGGTCTGGAAATATATGGATGCAGCCTCAGCACCAGATACAGCTGGCGGAAGGCAGCCTTAGCCACCAACTCCACCTGTTGATCGAGGCAGAGGTCTGAATCCAGCAATACTCCCAGAGTCCGAACCTGCTGGGCTACAGGAGGGTGGATCGCCTCTACGAGGGGAGCCAACACCTCCCTCGCCCTACCCATCACCATCACCTCCATCTTATCGGGATTGAGTTTCAGTCTGCTCTGCCATAACCAATTTGCCTCGGGGACAGCAAGACACAGGGCAACCTCTGTGTCTCCCACCAGAATGAGTGAGTGTACCAGCAGCTTGCAGAACAAATAGCTGTGGCTGGATTCCACAGGGATGTGATCTAATTGCCTCCACCTCCCCCACTTTCCCCTCAAGGGGGGGGGTGGACAGCAGAAGGCCCCTTGCCATGCCCGCATAGCAGGGAGGCAGGGCAGTTGGGGTTTTTCCCACCGCGGGGCTGCAAGAAGCCCCTGGGCAGGAAAAAGACATGGCCGCAGCAGTTTGCAGACACCTGGCCGGGGTTGCTAGGCAACCCCACCGCCCAGGAGGATAGGACTAGCTCAGGCACGTGGGTCATGCCCTACGGGCAGAACTCAAGTGAAGAGAAGAAGACGGCTCTGGCCCCCCTTGTGGCACAGAACCTGCAAAGCGGCAGGAGCTGCGGTGCTCCAGGTGAATTTTCTCCGCAGAGAGCAGCGCGGTGAGTCCCATCCAGAATGGGAAAGTCAAAGAAGAAGGGTGCCACCGCAGTGGGCAGTAAGAGGCAGCGAGTCACCGAGAGGGGGGGCGCCCCCCCTCCCGATGTTGAAACCATGGGAGGGTGATGAGCCGCAGGCTGGCCCGGGGTGTCAAGGAGCTCCCCCCACAGCAGGGATCCCCCTCCGTGAGAGATTGGATGGGTGCGAGGCCCTGCTGAGGGAGCTCCTGCAGGGCCCCGACCCACCCCCCAGTCAGGCCATCGGAGCTAGGCCATCTGCCCCCGCCCGGGGACTGCAAAGGGAGTCCAGTGGGGCCGAGCCCGGCCTCACTGCTGCCCCTCAAGCCTCACCCCTCAACCAGGAGGGGGGAACCACTATCCCTGCCCAAGGATCTAGGGGGGATGGTAGCGGGGCTGAGCCTGGCCCCCCCCATGGCTCCTCTGCTCCCGTGTTAGGGGGGCATGTAAGTAAGCCCTCAGCCTGGTTTATCGACCATGGGGGTGTGGTGGGGAGGGCGCAGCCACGTGGGGGTAACATTGTCCAGCAGGGCGGGTCGGTGAGTCTGGCAGACCCCCCCTGCCCAGCCCCCTCCCCCAGCAGTGCCTGTGATCGCTGGGGGTGGGGCAGGCTCTGGATGGACCCCACAACAGGCTGTGACATTGCCCGCAGAGGGAAATTTCTGGGCCCCTCTGGCCTATGTTGGGCCCTCTCCACTGAGCTGGCCTCAGGCTGGCCGGCCACAGTCGGCAGAGCCAGCCCCCATGTTGGGTTGGGCAGGGGAGCCCCTTCCCCCTTTTCTTTCTCCAGGGTCTGCACTGGTGGCCGCAAGGGGGGATGACATCGATGACCTACGACAAAGGGTTGCCAGGATCGAGAGTGCCCTGGTCCTGGTCCAGCAGCAGACCCAGCAGCCAGGGGCGCATAATGGAATGACAGTACCACCATCCTACACATCAGGTGAGACAGCAGCCCCCCTGGGGAGGACAAACATCGCAGGTGGGTGGGCGGTTCCACAGGTGGTTGGGCAAGCCGTAGAGACAACCAGGGGGACTGCCAGATCAGCAGCTGCCCCTTTCCAGATAGGACCGGTTGGTAGGACTCAATTGATATGGTGGAACAGGACCTGGGTCCCAGTGCCCACCCCCTCTTCCCCCAAGGTCAGCAGCGGGATGGTTCCAGTGGCAGTAGCCCCCCCCCCCGTACAGACACAAGTTAGGTACACCACCCCTGGACGCACGGGCGCTCCAGGTGTGGGCCCCCCAGGGTGCATACCCCACGATACAGGGCAATGGAACCACCAAAGTTCAGCAGCCGAATGTTGATTTGTGCTGGCCCCCTCCAGTGAGTGGGGGGTATTCAATGGTATCCACTCCCATTGGGGACCACCTACTCCCGGCAACCAGAGAAAAGATCTGGAGGGGGGAGTACGTTGACATTTTCACCCTGTTGTTCAGCGATCCCATAGTGGATCCTGCCAAACAGGACGAGAAGAAGGAGAAGGAGCATTTCAAGCAGCCAAAAGCTGAGAGGAACTGGTCGAATTGGACCACAGCCTTTTCCATTTACCAGGGTGTCATGCTCCAGGCCTACCCAGGACGGGCTGCCGACTTGCTTAAATATGCCGACATAGTGCGGTGGGCATATGAGGCAGGCCCAGCTGGGGCGTGGTTGCGCTACGACAAAGCTTTTCGTCACCGCACAGCATTTACCTCAGGGCTCAGGTGGGATTTGCATGCCAATGATCTTTGGCTTAACTGTATAAGCGGGTCGGGAAATGTGCCCAGGTCCGACAGTGGCCATTTACTCGTGAAAGGTGGGGCCTCATTGACCTCTGAGTCCTATTGTGACAAGGGAAGGATGGCATCGGGATCCTCCCCTGGGCAGTGCTGGGAGTTCGGCCGCTCTGGCAGATGTACACGCTCAGCATGTAGATTTCGCCATTCATGTTCCACCTGTGCAGGTCACCACGTGAGCTCTGCCTGCCCACACGGGCAGCACGGCCCAAAGGGTAAACAGTACCCCCCAGGAAAGGGCGGTCCCGAAACTGGAAGCGCGGGCGCCACTGGTAAAAGTCCCAACACCAATTAAGGTTGCCCCGCTCGAATTGGCCCTTCGTGCTCAACCCAACAGGGAGGAGGTGGACGTGGTCACAGGTTTCCAACACGGTTTCAGAATACTTGCTCTCGAAGTCCAGCAGCAGAGGGTGGCCCGCAACCTAAAGTCTGTGGTTGGGTTGGAAGAGGTAGTAAGGGCAAAAATTGGGAAGGAGCAAGCTGAGGGAAGGGTGGCAGGCCCTTTCCCCACCCCCCCTTTCCCCAGCATGGTGATTTCCCCATTGGGCGTGGTGCCAAAAAAGGCCCCGGGAGAGTTCCGGCTAATCCATCATTTGTCCTATCCTCGGGGTGTCTCGGTCAATGATGCCATCCCCAAGGATCTCACCTCAGTCCAGTATGCGTCATTCGTCTCCGCTGTGTCCCTAGTTAGGTCCTTTGGCCCCAGGGCAGTCCTAGGGAAGTGTGATATCAAGTCGGCATTTCGGCGGCTCCCAGTCTGTCCTGAGAGTTTCCTGTTGCTTGGGTTCCATTTCGATGGTGGGTACTACTACAAGGCCATGCCAATGGGGTGCTTGATCTCCTGTTCGGCCTTCAAGAGGTTCAGCTCCCTGGTCGAATGGATAGTAAGGCACCGGTCCAGCGGGGGGCGGGATTGACAAAATATTTTGATGATTTCCTTTTCGTCGGGGGGGGCAGACACGGACGAGTGCGTAGGGCTTATGCGGACTTTTCACGAGGTGGCCATTGAGATGGGTATCCCCCTAGTACATGAGAAGACAGAAGGGCCAGCCATGAGGTTGACTTACCTCGAGCTGGACATGGTTGAGGCCGTTTCCTGCCTCCCGTGGGAGAAGTTGATCTCCCTTCGGGAGAAGGTGGATGAGTGTCTGGGGCCAGCAAAGGTGACGGTTCCCCGTCTCCAGTCAGTACTGGGGAGTCTTAATTTCGCATGTCAGGTCGTGGCGCCAGGGCGAGCCTTCTTGTCCTGCCTTTACATCAAGCTATCAGGTAACCCCCCTCCCCACCATCATGTTAGGGTCATCAGGGAAATGAAGGAGGATTTGCAAATTTGGGCCAACTTTTTGTCCAAATTTAACGGCACCAGCTTCTGGTGAGACCAGCTGTTGCTGGAAGCCGAGCTCCAGGTACATTCGGACGCAGCTGGTGGGGCCGGATTTGGCGTAATCTTCAGGGAAAGATGGGCAGTGGGTCCGTAGCCAATGGAATGGGTGGAGCAGGGAGTCATCAGGGATCTCACCTTCCTGTAGCTCTTCCCCATCATGTTAGCGGTCCATCTGTGGTCAAATGAGCTGGCGAATCAATCAGTATTGTTCTGGTGTGATAACCAGGCGGTTGTCCACATTATCAACACCCAGTCCTTCCGATTGCCAAGGGTCATGAAGCTTGGCAGGGCTTTCATTCTTACTTGTCTAAAATTTAATATCCTTTTCCAAGCCAGGCATGTTCCGGCGCTAGACATGACTAGTGTAGCCGACGCCCTCTCTTGCTTCCAGATGGAGCATTTTTGCCTGCTGGCACTGCAGGCCCGGCTGACCCCGGAGCCGTTGCCACCAGCAGTCTGGAGCCTTGGGTGGTAGAGCTGCGCACCACCGTCTGGGGATCCCTGGCGCCGCATACAAGAGCGGTCTATGACAGAGCCTTCCAGGAATTTCAGCAATATCGGTCGGCACAGGGGTGGGCCCTGGGTTTCCCAATCCCAGAGCAGCAAACGCTCCAGTTCGCCTTGTATTTGCCGCACAAGGGGGCGGCCTCGGGTACTATTGCTGGTAAACTATCGGCGCTGGGCTTTGTGAGTACTCATGGGACCCGCCCCCCCTGGCCACGGTTTCTTTTCCAGGCGCCTCATAGAAAGCTGGGCTAGGGAGCAGAGCAGAACTCCGGACCAGAGGACCCCCATCACCCCAACTCTGCTGTTAGATATGTGTAGGGTACTCCCCCAGATTTATTTTGGTTGCTACAAGGTTTTACTATTTAATTCATTGTTCAAGTTAGCATTTTTTGGAGCTTTTCACGTGAGTGAATTAGTAGCTGAATCAACAAGGGACACTTCAGGGAGGGCGTTGCGCCTCAGCGACATATTAATTGGCCCAACGGCAATGTCTCTGCATATCCGTCGTTCTAAGACCGACCAGAGGGGAAGAGTGCAAGTCGTGAGTTTGAATAGAGTGGGCGCGGGCGAGCTGTGTCCAGTGAGGGCCATCAAATTGTTCCTCGTGGTGCAACAGACCGCGCCTGTCCCCCTGTTTAGACATGCCGGCAGGTACCAACTGACCAGGTACCAATTTATGGCAGTCCTCCGAGCAGTGTTGTCCCACATCGGGTTGCTGCTGGCCACCTTTGGGACGCATTCGTTCCGGATAGGAGCGGCTACATTAGCAGCAGAGGCCGGCATGTCTGAACAGGGTACCTGGAGGGTGGGACGTTGGAGGTCGGGGACCTACCATACCTATGTGCTGAGCGCCGCCGCCCCCCCTTTACGACCATTCCTAACTTTCTTCTATCCTCTAGGTGCACTCTCCGGGTCTTGGAGGCGGGTGTGGATCGTTGGCCACAGCTTGGTGCGATGGGCGGGCAAGGCTGCCAGCCAGACCAACTGGGGATCACAACTAGGTTTGTCGGCACAAGCTGAAATCCATTGGAAGGGCCGGGGAGGGATGAGATGGCACCACCTCCTGCCAACCCTCCGGGGCCCGACACAGGGGCCCCCGCCCAAGGTCTTGGTGATCCACCTAGGTGAGAATGACAGTCCCCACTTGAAGGGCGTGCAACTGATCAAGGACATAAAGAGAGACCTTTGGGAGATCAAGAAACTGTTCCCATCCACCCTAATCATCTGGACCGATTTGGTCGAGCGAATGATGTGGGGAAAAGGGGTACACCCCAGAAAAATTGATAGGACCAGGAAGACGGTTAACAGGGATGTTGGAAGGTGGATAATGGATCTGGGCGGGAAGCGCATCGACAGTTATGCACTGACACATAAATGTCCCGCGCTTTATAGAAGGGACGGGGTTCACCTGTCGCCCACGGGTAACGAGCGTTATCTCAGAACCCTGAAAGCCATGCTGGTATGGGTATTGGAAAGGTCGTGAAGGGAGGTGGGGGTCAGGCTCGTCCAGGTAGCCCCGGCGACTCCTTTGTGGCAGGGGTCCAGTACTATAGGTTAGAATAGGATAGATAGGTAATAAGTAAGAATCATCTCCTTAAGAGATGCGGAGGTCCACTTGCCGGAAAGCAGGGTATGGCAAGCGGCGGGGTAGCCTCCCTGGGAGGGGCATCGAGTGAGGGCGGTAGGGACAAGAATGGTCTCCCATTGGCAGGTGCCCCCAACCTTACTCAAGTTCGGTAGAATATGGTCCCCCTCACCTGCGGCTGGGGCCACTGAGAGGGGCAGACGTAATGTGTAGTTGAGGTGGTAATCGAGGGTATATCAAAACCACCCCTGGGGTTACTGTTTGTGGTTAAAGTTCAAGTACTGGACCCATATCGCGCTAGGCGATTACCCCCACCTGATTCTTGATTATAATTGGATAAATAGAGAGTGCGGCCGTTAAAATCCCCAGCGATGGTGTCCTGTCTCTTTCGGTGCGTCGGCAAAGAATTGTGAAGGGGCTTCAAGGAAGTGAAGGACAATAATACCAAGTCTGGGTGGAGACAAAAGACCTTGCCCTACATTCACCTCCTTGATGGCTTCCTCCGCATGGACCACTCCATTGTGGCCCTGAGAATAGTCAGCAGTGAGGCTGCTGAGGGCCGCAGTCAGGAGGACCACCTGCCACAATTGGCAGAGCTGCAAGCACCCATTGCATCCACTCATTCCTGGAGTGCTGTCCCCCCACTCCTTGAGGAGGAGCACTCCTCTGTGCAGCATTCTCGGGCACCCTGGCTAATGCCTTACACTTAGGAGACAGCACTGTCTGCCTGTGATTGTTGGGGCTTGCACAGCTTGTGCACTGAGGCAATCAGTGCCTTATCCACGATAGGAAGTATTTCCTATTTCACTGTGCCAGGAGCCAAACAGGATGCAACATAACAGTTGACAGTGGAAAGGTAGAAAAACCAAGGCTGGAGTGGTGGGGGTGAGTGGATCTCCAATGACCTGTGCTACACAGGGGCCCTTGACCTCATAGGCTATTAGATTCCAGGTTGCGTTTATATCCAATGCGGTATCTTCAGGACCCTTTGTGGCACTCAGAGGGGTGTGTGCGTTTCGTGACATTTATCAAAGCATGGTAAAGTTGACTGCCGATTCCTGGCCCCACTCGTGTACCGCTAGTGACAGATGTCCCCACTCCCTCCCCAGAACCAAGCACTCCCACACACCTCAATTCACACACCCACAAGTTCTCTACAAAGGCCCCCCCCATCATCACTGGGGCCGGTGCAACCTTATTCCTGGCAGAGTTCTAGGGTGGGGCTTGTCCATTGTAGGCCAAGCTTGTACTAACTAGTGCAAGTGTCTGCAAAATTATTCAAAAACCTGATCAAATATTTAACATACAAAACCTCAGGCCCACAACAAAACAGCTGCAGCGTGCATTTCCAAGTAAAGTTGAATGGCAGATTATATATTGTTATTGCACTGTACAGGAATCCGCCCCCCTTCCCCCAAAGAAGAAACCTGGAAAAAAGCTGCATTAAAAAATAATGACAGCAACCAGATTTTCTACCCCTGTTCCCCACCAGCCATCCCCAAGAGACTGGGAACAGAAGCTCTTTTTGGCACAGGACATAGAAAGATGGCACATTTGTTGGCACAGACCACAATGGTCCAAGCAAGGCAACAAAATACACAGC
>QEPC01011140.1:97644-108383 GCA_003113815.1 Sphenodon punctatus
AATGACTGTTTAGCACAAGGCACATTGCTGGGGCTATATAAATAATTAATAAACTCACTTGGGAGCGTTCACACATGTTTATCTTCCTGAACGATGTACTCCTTACCCCATTGAGTTCAATGGGACTAGGATTACAGTAGATGGCATGTAGTGTGCCTTGACCTGGTGGTAAATCAAGTTCACTGCGTGATAGGAAGCGTATCCGTGCGCTCAGCACCTCGAGGCTGGACTACTGTAACACGCTCTATGCTGCCCTAGGTGTATGCACCCTTTGCACAACCAGTGCACATATGCACACCTCACTTGCAAACCTCATGCACGTTACACACAACCCCCACGTGCACACACTTAGAGCACAATACACACATGCACAGCCTGCTTCTTCAGCACTAAGGTATTAGTTTTGCCTGCAGTTTAGGAAGGGAGAAGGCAGCATAGCAGCAAATGTGGGGGCTGCTGAGTAGTAGTGATTTTGGATATTTAATCCAAGATATTTTGGATATTTGGATATTTTTGATATTTTGGTGATTACTGTTATTTAATAAATAATATTTAAGTACGTTTGTTGACTGTTTTATACAATTATATAACACTAATTTTGTTTAATAAATAATATTTAAGTACGTTTGTGTTGACTATTTTATACAATAAGGACATTGAGGGACAGGGGAGTCTATGGTGATGGACCAGCCCGGGGGGTGGGGGGGCCCACAGTCCATTTCTTGTCCCTGGGCCCATTCCAACCTAGCTACGCCCCTGTGTGCAAGACAGCATTCCTTGCACATAAAGTGTGTCTTTAGACATAACATCAACGGGTGTCTGAATGTGTGTTTTGATGCTGATATGACCACTGGTTTTGTCCTGTGTTCATCATGTGGCACTGCTTAGACACACAGTCCATCTTGGAGCAAATCAGTGTTTTGCTCTCCAGTCCACCCAATCTCAGCACGCAAGCGCTGCTGCCTCGTTCCCTGTGTTGTACCTGATATAACGCACCACGCGATATCATTAGACACAACGTTGGCATGTGTTCAGCCAAAACACACAAATTGTTCTCATGATGTAATGGTGTTCACGTTGCGTGCTCAACGGGTGGCCAAACTGGTGCTGGGATTGTTATGGTGCTTACACACAATGGCCAATCACGTGCTTAGCAGTTTTGACACCTGGTCTTTGTTATGTCTAAAAACGCCCAGTATTGACTATGGGACAAATGTGTATTTGACATCAAAGTGTATCCATCCATGCACATTATATGCATCTCCCTCCGCACATTATATGCATCCTCCTCCCCCACAATATCGACAGCAGTACCTCAATAACGTTGATTACATGGTGCACACACAATCTGTCAAATTCCACTTACATAGACAATCCCACATTGTCTATGTAGAAAATATGCTTGCACAAGGCATTCCTGATCCACCGGGCATATTGTGTCTTGGGGGAGATTGTTGTCCTGCCGGTACAGGAGCACAGCCCTGGGGTGTTGAGCAGGCAGAGGGTTGTCCAGAGCAGCATCCTGGGTGTCCGTTATGTTGTGCAGCACACATGCAGCTGCACCCATCAAGGCAGCTGTCTCCAGCTTAAAGTCTATTTGTCCTGCAATGGCTCTCCAGTACTCAACACAGCCCAGCTAGTACTTGGCCCTTCCTGGCCACAACCACTATTATGAGACAAGAGGCTTGAAGGCAAGCTCAGGTGTGGCTGATGGCCCTATACAATGAGTTTCATTCCAGGGGGACAAATCCCAACAGGGAGTTACATTCCCAGGGGTTGGGGCAGAGCTGATCCCCAGATCCATGATAACAGTATTGCTCAGGTGCAGCTCGTGGGCGTGGACAGATCACAGGATCCCTCCGGGTGTATGTGTGTGTGGTTTTTGGCCAATCTAATGGGGCCTTCTCAAGGGATGTCAGTATGTGTTTGTACCATCAAAGGGTATGAAGAATCCTCACTCATGGTCGAGCAAACCATGATCCTGTCTAGCTTGTGAACAATAAGGTGTCATGGCCTCTCTCAATGGGGCCATATGGAATGAGAGGGTTAACAGGGCTACCTCCCTATTAGGGAGGTGCAGTCCCACAATTCCTGGTGTTCGGACTAAGTTTTTTCCCCTCTGTAGATGTTTCTCTCCTGTGTGACTGATGCCAAGGAATGTCGGCTTTCCTTATCCCATTGTGACCTTGACAGTGGAATACTTGGAACTTTCTCAAACTCCTTTTTACATAGCTGTGTAGTGAGGCATTTCTCTTTTGTTTCCCATCTCCTGTGCTTGAGCGCCATGTCTGTTAACTGTGCCTGGGCATTGCTGCCTGTGAACTCCTAGTAATTGGAATGTATGGGTAACCATGTCATTGGCTGACATTTGTCATAGGCGTGATGTTCAGGAACTTCTGGCAGACCCAGCCTCGTCCCATGCGGCCTATGAACTGATAAGTCATTATCTAATCTTCACAGACATATGGCAAGCAGGGCAGAATGCGCCCAGCGTGTATGAGAACTTGGCTTCCTGGTGTGTTGGCCCACCGAACACCCTCCTCCGTGGGGTGCTGGAGCACCATGGCGTGCTGAGGAGAGCATGGCTTTGCAAGAAATATGTGAACTGGCAGAGTTCTGCCTGTGTGTTGCAGTTTGCTACTGAGGGTCTGTCTCTACCGCTTTCATTCTCATGCGCTCTGCTTGGTGGTCAGGGCTATGTACGTGGCCGCAGAACATGCCTTAGCTGGAGCAGAACTACCTTGCAGGCTGACCCAAACTGCCCTACTCACATGAGTAGCCATCTGCAGCTGAACTCTGTGACCTGTATGACGTCTGGATATGCCCAGATGTTCAGGTGGGTCTGGCCATAGAGGACCCGTTTGAACCCTACTACTTGGTGGTTTACCATATGCAGGCGCAGGGGTACAGGAGGGGCATGTTCCAATGAGGGCTTTATGGTGAGAGATTTGGTTTACCCCCACCCTCTTGGCCTTGATCCCACCCATGAAAGTGAACTCTTTGGACCCTGCTTCTCCCTTCTGTCTCTGTGTGTGTGAGAGAGAGCGAGAGCAAGCTGTCTGCTGGGGAAGCACCCTGAGACAGCCCCTACGAGCCTGGTTACAACTAAGAGCCTTGCACACCCCCATCTCCAGGGAAGCTACTTCTTTGGACCCTGAATTTCCCTGTTGAGTGTGCATGAGTGAGCTGCCTGTTGGGACTGCGCCCTGGGACAGCCCCAGCAAGCCTGTCTACAGCGACCCCATGAACCTTTGGCCTATGTCTTGGGGCGGTTGTTCCCCACCTGCAGCTCCCAGCTGGCATAGCTACCCTTTGATCCTGTGCCCTATGGCCCACATGTGTGAACAATTGTTTCCCTGTGCTGTATATGGCATGTGACTGGAGCTGGCGTGGCAGTGTGGCTGCAGGTGGATTAACTTGGTCACTGTGCCTCTGCTGTGATGCTTTGTCTCTCTTATGCTTTACCCTTTTATCTCTGTGCTTTCCATGGGGCTTGAGGTTTTCTACTTTCAGCCACCTTTCATGGTGTGTTGCCAGTTCTGCCTTTGGATGGCTGACACATCCTTGTGGCAGCCTTCTGGCCTGGGCTGGCCTCCTCCCCAGTCTTTCCAGAGAACTGTGATTGGCGGGCAGCTGCGGTTGCTTCAGTTCTCCATGTTTGTACGTAATGATGGCGAGTGTGGTTCTGGGAGTGTGGGGAGCTGGGCATGGCTGCTGGCACATTTGTTCTGTTACTGCAGAACACACTGGCCCGTGGTGGCAGTGGCACACTTCTCTGGCCACCAGGGGTCCATTTCACATTTGGTCTGTGATCTGAACCGGTCTGAAGCATGGCTACAGTGGTTTTCCTGAACAGGTTGGATAACGATCCCCTGATGTGTGTGGGCATGGGGGTCGCATTGGAGGGGGCACCGTTGCTGCATTTACTACTGGCAGTGCAAGTACGGGATGGCGTAAGTGGCCCGTAGGACTGCACTCAATATGGACATGGGGAGACAGGCAGGGAAAGGAAAAAACTATAGGGAATATCTATCTAATCTCTATCTATCTTATCTATATCTGTAATACTAATAGTTGCAGAAAGCAGGTGGCTATCTCTCAGTGGCTGCCAAGGGGTAGTGTCCATTAGGCAGCCATTTGGAATTATGCATCGGTGACTCTGCAAGACTTGGAATTTCTCCCTCTAAACCTTATATTTCTCTTTTTGTAATGCTAATTTTGTTATTCTTTTAATGTTTTTATGGGGGAAGGAGGCTAGGGGGGAAATTGGGTGGGGTTAGATATACCATAAACTTTCCCCCACCTTCCCTGTGAGGGGTATGACCATGGGGCAAATTGGGGGTAAAAGTGCAGAAGATGAGGACTCCCTTTGGTGAGAGGTGTGGGCGTGGGTGGGGGTTAGCAGGAGTGTTGATAACTATAAGTTTTTTAAAACTTCATTGTATTGTAGGGGTGGTAGGAAGAGACGGTGATTTGGAGGTTTGCGTTTTAACTTGTAACCCACCCTGAGTCCTTTTGGAAAAGTTTGGGCTATAAATTCAAAATAAGATCATCAAGCAGCTCAGCTACAGTTACCTCTTGGACCAGATCCTCTGCTCTAAATAAGATTAAATCAAGAGTTATCTTTGCTCATGTAGGTTTCAGAATCAGCTGCTCCAAGAAGCAGTCATTTTGTGGCAGAGCCAAAATTTCTAGATGCATCATGCCCTGAAGTGACATTTATCCAGTCAATAACAGGATAATTGAAACCACCCATTGTGCTGCCTCAGATTCTCTAATCTGCCTTAGTATTTTGTAACTCTAGTATTCTGGCCAGGTGGCTGATATTATAACCCTACCAAGGTACTCTTCATGTAATTTCTATCCGTAGAGTGTCTAAGATGCAGCTTATTTCATTTAAGATGTTTATCTTTAACATATAGTGCCAATCCCTTGCTAGCATGATTGACTCTTTCCTATATATTTTGCACGCTGCTATTATAGTGTCCCATTAATTAACCCCATTCCACCAGGTTTCCAAGATGCCTATTATAGCAATACCCTCATTTAATACTAAGCACTCTTATTCATCTTAGTTTTTAGATGTTGAGCATTTGTATATAAGCACTTCTTCCCTGTTCAGCTGACTTTATGTATCTTAGGCCATAAACCACAAAGCCATTATTCTGGACTAGGGCTTCAACGAGGCTACTCTGGAATAAGTGATTTGTGGATTGCGGCCTTAGCTAACTGGGATTCTTTTAGCTTGGAATCTTACACACTAGTTCCCACCTATGCCTTATTATCCTCTTTACTTAGAGATCAAGTTCCCTCTCTAATAATTTCATCCCTACAACATATGTCAGTCCAAACCATATGCTCCCCCACAACTGTCAGCTTTCCCCATGTTCTCTATTTTAAAATTTCTCCATAATCTTTTATATGCCAGCAGTCTGGATCCATTTTGATTTAGATGGAGCCCATCCCTCCTGTATACGTGCTCCTTTTTCTAAAAGATTCCCCAGTTCCTACCAAATCTAAGCCCCTCTTCCCTACACTTCACCCTCTTTCCTACCACTCTAAATTTAGCCTTCAGAATGAGGAGCCTAGCTAGTTACCATGGAATGAGAAAGCTCAGTTGAGCCTGAACTCTATTTGGGGGGGGGGGGGGCACAAGTGGCCTGAGCCCCACTAGGAAATGTTCAGAGTGGTCAGGAGAGGGAGCAGGATCAACACTCTGCCCCTCTCCTGCTCCTCTCCCCCTCGCCCCCCACCCCCACTGTGAACATTTTCTAGCAGCTCTCAGGATACTTGCAAAGGCCCTGCCAAAAAGGAAGTTTTCACAGTGGGTAGGGGTGTGTCAAGTTCATACAGCAAGGGCATGCAGAGAGGCATTCTTGGTGGCTGCTCCACAATTCTGGAACTCCCTTCCCCTAAAGGTTCACCAAAGCCCAAGGCTGAGCATTTTCTGGAGGTAATGTAAGACTTTTTTATTCAGTCAAGCATTTGGCAGGTGCAGATAGGGCCTGGGAAGGCTTGGGAGTTGGGGATTTTTAAATGGTTTTATTTATATCTATTTTATATACTTTTATATCTTGTAACACACCCTGAGCCCTAGGGATAAGGTGAGATATAAATCTGAATAACATCTATAGTTCTAATAATAGAATAATCTACTACTAATGCCATCCTTTTCCTAGCTGGGATCCCCTACCCTGGAGAGAGGTCCTCTGTGCAAGAGGATACCATGATACCATCTAGAAGGTGGGTCCCAGCACAAGAACTGATTATCTCCATTCCAGCTTGAGGCTCTCCTTCCCTGAGACTGTCATTCCTCCGTAACAGCCCAGGAGGTCATCTCTGTATACCTCTGGCTCTCTCAGTTTCTCCAGCTCAGCCCTTTCTCCAAGGGCCATGAGGTGCTTATACCACGCTAGGGCGTAGCTAGAATAGGGACAGGAGGTGCAGCTGCACCAGGGCCCATGAGCCTGGGGGGTTCCAACATAGCTACTACACCTCCGTTACCTGTTAGCCATGTACAGCCTCTGCCCAAGAGGAAGTTAATCATACCTGTAGTATGTGGTAGATAGCCTCCTCCCTACTGCTGCATCCTATATATCAAGGGTGGGCAAAGTTCTCAAGCCCAAAAGCCACATACCAAAATTTTCATATTGCCAAGAGCCACATCGATTGCAACTTCTCCCGGGGATGGGAAGCTTCCTCCAAATTTCCCCCCTCACATTGACGTTCTGGCTCCCAGGTAGTCTGGTGGGTTCAGGCAACAGCAATAGCAACCCTAGGCGTGCTCCCCCTGCTCCCACAGTCCCCATGAGATCCAGAGGCTGAAATGACAGTTCAGCTTCTCTTGCTCCTGAGGGAGCTGCACGGACACGCCCACAGGCACCCACGTCTGCTGAGAGCTGCAGTACAGGTGCCCAAGAGCCCCATGCAGCTGCCGAGCTGCCATTTGCCCACCACTGCTATATATCGTTATAGCTTTCCCTTTAAGTTGGTGGGAGGGGGTGGGGTCAAGTGTATTAAGTTTTCTGTTTAATCTTCCTGCTGGCCCACTGCCCTGGTGATGACCCTGCATGCCCTGCCCCCTCCTTTTGTCCCAGGCACTGACTACTTGAAAGACGGGCATGGGGGGGCAACATTGGTGAAAGAGAGGAAATGGCTTGGGAGCAGAAGATTCTGGGGTGGGTGAGGGTAGTGGCAGAGGAGGCCTTTTGTCATTCTTTTCCTAGCTTTGCTACTGAGACTGGTTGAAACCCTTCTCCTTCATGTCTGTTGAGACTGAAAGCTCTCTAGGACAAAGGCTCCCTCTTATTATTCTCGTGTGCAGTGTCGGTCTGTAAAGACAGGCTGTGACAGGCACAGGCTATGGGCCCAGAAGCCTGGGCTCCAAGCTGTAGGGTGGGATGAGCACATACTTGGGGGCCCGCTAGGTTGGTGCCAGAGGCGCCACTGTTAGTTCTTAGCAGGGGCAGGCTGAGGCTGTAGTCGAGATCCTGTCAGAGTTGAAGATCAGGGAGTCAGTCCATTGAGTGGAAGACAGGCTGGACAGGAAGGGCTAGGGCAAAGTGAGAGACAAGGTCAAGGAGACCAGGAGCAACAGGCCTAGTGAGTCCAGTTGCCCAAGAAGAGGAAGTTATATAGGTGGAGGCAGCCAACCAGCTCTCTGCTGCCAGTCACATGACTACTGTGGTGCAGAACTAAGTTCACCAATCCCACAGTCAAGTTCAGCTGAACTGTGGGTCAGGGGTTAGGCATCAGTCCCTGACTCCCAAGGCCTGGTTTTTGAGACCCATGGAACTTTACACTAGCACAATGACAGCTCTGTTTTAGTTGTGGCTTTGCTGCTGCTGTGATATGAAAATAGACTCATTACTAAAGTTGTGTGAGAGCTAGACGTAGCTGAGCAGCACTGTGTGTCTACATGTAACACTTGCCACTGTTCTTGCCTCCTAACATGGGGGCAAGCATTACAGTTGGTCACGTCAAGCATGGATTTTGCCATAGTGCAAATGTGGGCTTGCTGTGGTTTGATAAGAAGAAACCTGGGGAATTCCTGAGAAGACCCCCTCACCCCAGTACAATTGACAACACAGTGCACATTTAACTTTTATTCAGTGACATTCCCCTACCACAGAACATTGTTCAGCCAGCCACCAAGAGGCATCCTACTCACTTTGAGGACAGAAAGCTTCCCTGTTCCCCAAAGACACGTGGACATTGGAGCTGCTTGTTAATTTCACTCCCAAGCTGTAGGCTTCAAATTCACCTTCTGTAAGGGTCTGAAGGCACTTTCTGGGCATGTCAAATTCACTCCTGAGAGGGTTGGGCTTGCTGGGCCCATTTATACTGCCTATCTGAGAGACTCCTCCTCGTACTCGGAGTCCATAGAGTGGCACCAAAAACACAGAGCAGTTTCTGCTCCGCCATGGGATGACATCCCAGCTAGTGCCAGTATGGGGTGGATTCCTGCCTGGCTAATGCTGTATAGAGACTTCCAGGTTTAGTTATTCAGGATGTGATCTGAAAGGCACTTACGCAAGCTAAGTCCGCTGAAGTCATTGGGACCTTGCTGGTACGTGTAGATTCAGAGCCACAGGTCCTGTGCTGTCACTATTTATGACTTTTTAAAGACGTTTAGGATGCCATTGTCATGGAAGCCACAGTCTATTCTTCTTTAAGTGGTGCCTGTACATTCATACATATGGGAGTCTTGGTAATGTCCACTCTTTCTCAGCACTGACAGGATCCATGTTGCAGAGCTATGCTCTTGAAGCCTCCCTTACTGGAGCCTCTAGACCAGCCCTTGCCATTGCCAAGGATGACATTACAGAGGGTCCAATCAAAGGTCTCTCGAGAGTATAGCTCAGTGGAACAGCCTCATACCAGCATCGAGGTGGAACAGCCCATTACAAACACTCTAGTCAAAGAGGTCTCTGGAGCGTAACTCTGTGGTGCAAGCCGTCCCGGCACCCTGGCAGACAGGCCATTACAGAAATTCCAGTCAAGGTCTCTGGAGCATAGCTCTGTGGCGAGGATTGTCCTGGCACTGAGGTGGAATGGATGTTAACAGAAACTCCAGTCAAGGACTGTAGATCTGCAGGGGGGCACCTTGTCAACACCAACGCAGAATGGCTGTTTCAGAGCCTCTCGTGTGTGTGAGACAGAGGCCTGCTCAGAGAACTCCAGTTAGCAGGGGGGTGGGGGGTAGGGTGTCTGTATAGCAAGGGGAAATGAGGGTATCATCAAAGTCCATTGCCTGGCAGTGCAGGACCAGCCAGCATTCCTGTTCAGGGCCAGCCATAAGGGCAAGGCAGATAGCTCTCTATAGGGTTGCCACATCTCTGTGTTTTACCAGGAATCAGATCCTGAGTTTTGAACCATAGTCTGCAGGCTCTGGTGGCAGCTCCGATTTCTCTGGGTCAGCTGGGGTGCCAGTAACCTGGAAAAATTGGGCACAGTGGATGCCCATGTCAGAAAGGGCCCGGGGGCATGCCATAGGGATTTTCTTGCCCCCTTTCTGATGTGGCCCCACCCCTGTGGAGCATCAGAAGATTCCATAAGGGGCAGGGTTACATCAGAAGGGAGTGCGATAGTCACACTGTCACACTTCCATTGTGACATAGCCCTGCCCATTCCAGCCAAAAGTCTGGAGGGAGATGGCAACCCTTTGCTGCCTAGGGTCCCATGCTTTACAGGGACCCCAGCTGCCTTCCCCCCCTTACTGAGGTGCTGCTATACAAGGCTCTTAGTTAACCTCCTGTCCCCTTGCCCTGCACCTTTCACCCAGTTCATTTGGCATGATCTCTCTCCAGCTAGTATCTATCTGATCCTGCTGGAAAGGTACAGTATGAATATATCTCAAGTGTCCTGGATTTTCTGGGGCGTCTCTCATTTCATTCTCTTTTGTTATCTGTAACAAAACATATACTGCCCCTTCAAAGTCTCAAGACTCTGGGGGGAAAGCCCCAATTTTCCTAGGTTGGCCAAGTCTGCTCATAGCTAACTCAGAGAACAGGGATGGCAGGGGGAGGCAGGCTTACATCAGAAAAGGCATGGCCATAGGGGCTTTACCCCCACCCCCCTTCCGATGTGGTCCTGCCCGTGACATTACGACACTCCATACAAGGAGAGATTATGGCTGTCCCTTTGCCCTGCCCACTGCAGTGCGGTGCCCTGCCCACTGCAGTGCGGTGCCCTGCCCCCTGTCGTCCACAAGACATCATCCCTAGTGGAGAGGACACACCGCCACCATGCTGTGGAGGAGGACTAACCTGTAACCAACCCACCAAGATGCCTTTCTCCCCTCTCCCCCTTCCCTCTCACCTGTTTCTCCCTCTACTTCTGTCGCCTCTCCTCCTGCCTTCCACCAAACCTGTCTTCTCTCTCCTCTGTCCCCACTAGGGGCGGGAAAACCGGTAAATCCGGTATCCGATAATGCCGGTACCGGGCGTACCGGCATTATCGGATTCAACCCAGTAATCCGGTCCGGGTACCGGATTTTTTTACATTGCAGCCATTTTAAAATGGCTGCAATGTAAAACTTAAAGCCCCACCAAAAATGTTAAAAAAAACAAACCCTCCCCGAGTCCAGGCTGCGCGGGTGGAAGGGGGGACACCCCCCACCCACCCTGCCCAGCCTGGATTTTTGTTTAAAAAAAGACTCAGAGGCGAGCCCACCCCCCAGCACCAGCGGCCGCGGCGTCCCCGCAGCCGCCGGTAAGTATGACCCGATCCCTGGGGGG
>QEPC01011140.1:108785-134367 GCA_003113815.1 Sphenodon punctatus
GGGGGAAGGAATTCATTGATTTCAATGGGGACACAGCGCCCCATTGAAATCAATGAAATAAATCCGGTACCGGCATACCGGATTTAATCCGGGAATCCGGTTTTTAGAGAACCGGTAACCGGTAAATCCGGTAGCCGGTAATGGGCCCAGGGTCCCACCTCTAGTCCCCACATTTCCTCCTCCTCACCCCCCCCACGTCGTGCCCCCTGCCCCATGGCCCGTCTCCCGCCAATCCTATCGCCCTCCTTCCCCATATCTTATCCCCATTCCCTGTCT
Source organism: Sphenodon punctatus (assembly GCA_003113815.1). Taxonomy (NCBI): domain Eukaryota; kingdom Metazoa; phylum Chordata; class Lepidosauria; order Sphenodontia; family Sphenodontidae; genus Sphenodon; species Sphenodon punctatus. Next base: position 109,062 of record QEPC01011140.1, read on the forward strand.
CCCCCCTGATCATCTCCCATTCGCCTGTTCCCTCTGAAACTGTCGCTCCTCCGCTAATAAAGCTCCCTATATTAATGATCTTTTCTTTTCTTGCTCCCTTCACCTTCTTGCCCTTACTGAAACCTGAATCTCTCCCATTGACTCTGTCACCCCTGCCACCCTCTCCTACGGAGGTGTCTCCTCCTCCACCAGCCCCAGGCCAAAGGCCGGGGTGGTGGCGCAAGGCCTCCTCCTTGCCTCTTCCTGCCAGTTTCAACCCCTCCCCTCTCCCCCCTTGCCCTCCTTTGAGGCTCACTCCGTACGCCTCTACTCCCCTCTCCACCTCCATGTTGCAATTATCTACACACACACACTGGCTCCCTCTCCTCCTTTCTCTCAGACTTCTAGTCCTGGCTCACCCTATTCCTTTCTGATGACATCCCCACACTCATCCTTTGCAACTTCAATATTCATGTTGATGCACCCTCCCAGCCCTGCATCACCCGCTTCCTCTCCTTAGCCTCCTCCTTTAATCTCCACCTCTGGACTAGCTCCCCCACCCACACTGATGGTCACTCTCTTGATCTCGTGCTCTCTAGGAACTGCTCTGTCTCCAATTTCTCCTTCGAGCCCCTTCCCATCTCTGACCATTTCTTTGCCTCCTTCAACCTCTCCCGCTGCTCCCCCTCCTCTTCCCCCATCTCCTCGTCCCTTCCACGATCTGCGGGCTATTGCGCCCCAGGACTTTGCCTCCTCCCTCTCTCCTCTGCTTCCTTCAGTTTTCTCCTCCTCCTCCCCTGATTCTGCCATCTCCACCTTCAACTCCTCTCTCGCCTCCACCCTCTACTCCCTTGCCCCCCTCTCCTCCCGCCCGGCTCACTCCTGTAACCCTCGCCCTCGACTCCCCCCCATCACTCGCCATCTCCGCTCCTGTACCAGGGCTGCTGAATGCCTCTGGCGCAAATCCCACTACCGCGCTGACTTCCTCCACTTCAAATTCTGCCTCTCATCACTCAACTCTGCTATCTCCCTCGCTAGACAACAGTACTATGCCTCACGCATTGAGTCCTGCTCCCGGGACCCTCACCGCCTCTTTTCCACCTTTGACTCCCTTCTTAAACCCCCCCTGTCCTCCTCCTCCCTCTTCTCTCTCCGCTCAGAATCTTGCTCTCTTTTTCACCTCTAAAATTGACAAGATTCACCTGGATACTGCTTCCAAGTCCTCTCCCTCTACCACTCCTCCCCCCCTACCACTCCTCCCCCTCTCCCTCCTCCCCACACCTCTCTCCTGTCCTCCTTCCCTCCTGCCTCCCTTGAGGAAATCTCCTCCCTGCTCACCTCCTCCAACCTCTCCACTTGCCCCCTGGACCCCATTCCTTCCGGCCTCCTGACCTCCACTGCTTCCACCGTCGCCCCTCCCCTCCTGCACATCATCAACCTCTCCATCTCAACTGGCTCCTTCCCCTCTGCCTTTAAACACGCCACTGTCTGCCCCATCCTCAAAAAGTCCACTCTGGATCCCTCTGAACCCTCTAATTACCATCCTGTCTCGTTCCTCCCTTTTGCTTCCAAGCTCCTTCGACGCATTGTCTACTCCTGTTGCCTCGACCTCCTCTCTGCCAACTCCTCCCTTGACCCCCTCCAATCTGGCTTCTGCCCCCTTCACTCCACTGAAACCACTTTGGCTAAGATCACCAACGATCTTCTTGTGGCTACATCCAACCGCCTTTACTCTATTCTTGTCCTCCTTAATCTCTCTGCTGCCTTCGACACTGTTGACCACTCGCTCCTTCTTGAATCGCTTCACTCCCATGGATTCCAGGACTCTGTCCTCGACTGGTTCTCCTTCTACCTTTCTGACCACTCCTTCAATGTATCTCTTCCTAACTCCTCCCCCTCCTCCTCCCTACCCCTCTCGGTCAGGGTTCCCCAAGGGTCTGTCCTTGGCCCTCTCCTCTTCTCTATCTACACCCATTCCCTAGGCAAAGTCATTGCCTCCCACGGTTTCCAATACCACTTATACACTGGCGACACACAACTCTATCTCTCCACTCCTTCCCTTTCCCCCTCTGTTCAAGCTCGTCTCACCAACTGTCTCTCTGATATCTCCACCTGGATGTCTCAACACCAACTCAAACTGAACATGGCGAAAACTGAACTCCTTATCTTCCCTCCCAATCCTTCCTCTCCCTCTTCCCTGTCAATTGCCATTGACAGGGTCTCCATCCTCCCTGTCCCCCAAGTCCGTAGCTTGGACTTCATCTTCTACTCGCACCTTACCTTCAAACCCTACATTGACTCCGTGACCAAATCCTGCCACTTCTCCCTTCATAACATTGCTAAGATCCACCCTTTTCTGTCTGTCTCCTCTGCCAAAACTTTCATCCATGCCCTAGTCATCTCACGCCTCGACTGTTGTAACCTCCTCCTCGCTGGCCTTCCCCGCTCTCTCCTTTCTTCCCTCATCTCTGTTCAAAATTCTGCTGCCAGAATCATCCACCTAGCCCATCACTTTGACCATGTGTAGCCGCTCCTCTCCTCTCTCCACTGGCTCCCCCTTCCTGAGCATATTCTGCACAAGCTCCTCGTTTTCACCTACAAAGTCCTTCACAACCTCGCTCCCACCTACCTCTCGGCCCTAATCTCCCTCCAAACCCCTGTTCGAGCATTCTGCTCCTCCTCCATCCCCTCCCTCACCCTCCCACGCCTCCCCCAACTGCCTTCGTCCCTTCTCCCTCGCTGCCTCGCACGCCTGGAACTCCCTCCCTGCCCTCATCCACCTGGCCCCCACCCTCCACATCTTCAAGTCCCTCCTCAAAACCCACCTCTTCCCCTCTGCCCTTCCTAACTCCTGCTAACCATCCCCACCCAGGATTATCCCTCACCTGTTATCTGTAAACTCCCATTGTACTGTAACCAAACCAAGAACGTGTACCTGAGTTCTCACATCCTCATGATCGTCGTGTCCCTTATTTCTCCCTCTGTTCCCCCTTCCCTGTCTGCCCTCCCCCTGTCTTTTAGATTGTAAACTCTCAGGCAGGCACCATATCTATCTTATTCTCTGTAAAGTGCCAGGTACATCGCTGGTGCTATATAAATGCTTATAATAAATAATAATAATAATAATAATAATTAATTAATTAATAGTATACAGTCCCCATGAGCCTCAGAGGCTGAAATGACAGTTTGGCTTCTCTTGTCCAAGGGAGCTGCACGGACACGCCACTAGGTAACCAATTCTTCTGAGAGTCGTAGTACAGGTGTTCAAGAGCTCCATTCAGCTCCCGAGCTGCCATTTGCCCACTGCTGTTATATATCATTATAGCTTTCCCTTTAAGTTGGTGGGAGGGGGCGGGGTCAAATGTATTAAATGTTCTGTTTAATCTATCTGTGGTTTGGCACCTTGTCTGTTGGGATTTACTTCTTTAACCTCTTGAACCCGATCTGTGGGGTGACTAGGCAGAGTCTGTAGCCTTGCAGCCCCACATTGGCCACTTGTAGAAATTGCAACCTAACACTAGGCTTGCGACTATATGAGGGTTCTTCTTCGAGTGGGGCTCCATGCACTCTCACAGTTGGGTCTGTGCCTGCGCAAATCAGCCTCAGAACACTTCTGAAAGCAGTTCATCCATCGCGCACCATAGCTGCTCCCCTCGCATTACATTCCTGGCTGGCTCCTGGTGAGGGTATAAATAGGATGGGTGGGGTGGGACTTACTTCAGTTCCTTCCAACTGCCACTGGGGCCGGCAAATAGGGACAGCTCATTCTTTAGAAAAAGAAAAAGACAGACAGACCGAGAACAAGAAGAACAAGACCTATAAAAGAGGGTATGTCCTCTTCCCCAGGTGGAGTCCAGCCTCTTGGGCTGCTAACATGGCTACTGCCACAAAAAAGGGGTTTCAAAAAGTGTATGGAATGCCCAATGTCTATTCCACTTATTGCCCCTATGACCAATGCCTCATTTACCTCTAGGAGGCTCCCAGGTCCATGGCCTGCTCAGCTTTCACTTGTCTCGCTACAAGAACATTACAGGAATGAAAATGCGCGTACAATTCCTCTTCATACAGAAAGCGCTTGAGGCACTTGCAGAGATTGAAACAGCTTCTTATTCCCGTACCACTTCATTTTATTATTTTTTAAAATTTATTTTATTTATTTTTCAATTGAATACCCCACCCCTCCTGCCATCAGGCAGCCCAGGGCAGCTTACAATACAATCATTGAGTAAGCCTGCCACAGCCTCAAAACCATCTTATTCCCTGGCCTGGCACCATGTCCTTCATTGGCATGGACACCAGCCCCTGCGCCAACACCTACCTTAGTGTGGTCTCCTTTAAGGGCTCCTGACTGGACTGGGAATGTATCGCGGGGGGGGGATGGGTGGTGTTTGGTGACTGGGCATTGTGCCTCTCTAGCCCTCACGTGGCCTTTCTCCATGGTGGTGACAGACCTTTCCCACGGGTGGGTGTACTGCCCTGTCCACACAGGCTGATGAGGACACCCATCCCCACTCATATGGTGTGTGTGTGTTGGGATTCATGGATTGCGGGAGCGCGCACCTACCTACAACCGCTTTTACACAGGCATCTGCACACATGGGGGATGTGTGGACCTGCGTGTTAACACTTATTCATTTTAAAATGGCCAGTGTGTGAGTGGATGTGGGAGAGAGTGGGTGTGACTGGTGAGACTTGGTTGGAGTAACTGATGGGACAGTGAGGGGGGGGGCATCTGATTAATGTGGATGTGAGTTGTGATGGTATTTAATTTAAGTTGGCATTCAGATGACCTTTTATTTGGGCATTTGTGGGGATTTGATAGCATTTATCTTGGGCATTTGATCTGATTTCACTCGAGCAACTGTGGGGATATGATGGGGTTCAACATGTGATTTAACTTGGCATTTGTGATTACTTGACAGTTTACATGGGCACTTCTGGTTATTTGGCCTTTCATGATGTTTGAAATATAGCCCAGTTCCCTGGCAGATAATGCACACGTAATCAGTTAGCATGCACATGAGTTTCACTGAAGTGACTGGGATTCATGTAAATGCTGATGGCACACATGTTTTATCTCCTAGAGGATAAAGCCATTCGCTAAATTTAAATAGAATCAAATAAAATTTGTGCCAGGGAGATGGATTCCTGGATTAGGGGGCAGAATGGATATGCAGCCCATTGTTAGCCCAACCTATTTATTTTGGTCAGCTCAACAGCTGGGCACCCGATTTAATGTATGCGCTCATGTCCGAGATAAACCAAGGCAAAAGGCTATGTGGTGACTCTTCTTTTAGTATGAGAAATGGCTTATTTCAGTTTAGCTTGTCAGTGAGGGGTGAGGTTAAGGTAAAACAAAGTTAGTTTCTCTTCCATACAGCCTTACGCAACAGTTTTTAGTTCACCTTTCATGTGTAGACAAATCTGAAAAATGAACAGAGGGAGGCTAAGGCTCATTATACTAGTCTGTCTGATTCCAGCATAGGAGGGACCAAGTGTGAAATAGCGCTGCCACCGTGTTGACAGAAAAAGAGAGGGCTCCTGCAGGCCATTCAAGTTAAAGATTGTTCTCTTGCGTTTTAGGTCACTGTTACCAAGAGGTTTGTTTGTCTTTTTATTTTTTGGTAGGATTATATTAAAATATTTGCTTTTTATAAAGCAATATGGAGAGAGTAGTGGCTGGTAGGCTAAGGCACCCAATTTCATCCCTGAAAGTCACCGTTCACATCCCATTTGTTCTCTCACCTGATGGCTGCCAGCTGTGAATGAGTGTCAGATCCAGCTGTGTTGAGGACAATCATAGACAAGCACCTCACCACCCATTACCCACCCACACCACCCACACATTGTGCATGTTACAGGGCTGCACAGAGCACCAATATGGCCCAGGCTGTAACATCCATGATGGGTGGCTAATTGAGGGGTGGGGGGGCACTTGTCTAAAAACACCCATAGCCACCTTGCTTCCTTGAGTACTGTCAGCCACTAACAGTCTTATCTATGCTGGCCCTGTGAGCCAAAGTGACTTGTGGCTGTGACTTGACAAAGCAGTATAGCCCAAGAACGCAGCCAGGTCCATCTAGCAGGCCGTGTGCATGGAAGCTTATGGGAGCTAGCCACACACCTGGGTCTGAGATTGCAAACAGGACATTGTAGATCCAGCACTACTCATTTGCACTGGAGGGGTGAAAAGGCAGATCAGTGGGGCGCAGGCTGTGCTGCTGCACCAGGGCCCATGAGCTAGGGTGATCAGATATGCAAATTTTAGAGGACACTTATGAGACACTTATGAGAAATACAGGCTCCAATGCAGCCCTGTAACCTGTATTTCTCAGAAGCATCCTCTAAAATTCACATATCTGGCCACGCTACTATGAGCCTGAGGGAGCCCACATGTGCACAGATGAATAAGATATTAGCACCCAATGAACATTTGTCATGGGCTGCAGCTTGAGCAAACAGCATGCTTAATGGGCTCATAAAATCTAGTCCCTTTCACCCCAATTGATTTAATTTACAGAACAAAGGGGTTTAGAGCAGGGGACACTTTATCTAGAACTTTGGGCAGGGATGGAAAAAATGCTTTCCAGGTATATCTGTCTAAGATACCATTAATAAATTTCCCATTATCACACACCTGGTATAGGTTACATAGGGCCTGGCGTAAGGAATACTGTCAGCAGTATCCAGCTCTTACTCAAGGTGTTTTTAAACGAGATGCTACCATGCACGGCCACACATTAACCATGCATCCAACTGCTCATTTGAAGGTGGTGTGTGGGGATGCACACTCCTGTGAGCCATTCAACACCCACTCATGGTCACTCACGGAGCACTGCCAAAAAATCTGGATTGTGTCGTGTGGGGCAAGCCAAAAAAGTGCATGAGGACAGACGCTCATGAATCCCTTGCCTGTATGAACCGGGGTTCACCCACGCCAGCAGACAGGTCTGCAGTCGGCCACCTCCCCTGTTCCACCCACAGCCCTGCCAGGAGCTCTCTGGGAGCTCTTAAAGGACACACATACAAAATACACCACCATGGTGGCTCAAAGCATAATAAACCCCCCTTGCAACGCATGAGAGAAGAGCCAACGCCATGGAGGACAGCAGCTTCCTGCATCTCTCCCTCCCCCCGCCCCCCTTCAATATGCGCCTCCATTGTTGCCCAGGACTGACAGCAGCTGCCGCGGCTCCTTGACAGGAAGGGGTTACTGGCTGCTGTGGCTTCCCGTTTCCATGGTGTTCACAGCTGTATGTCATGGCAGAGGGTGAGCAGTTAGGCAGGGTCTGGGGTGGGGTGTGTTGCCTGGTGAGAGGGGTAGGGGGAATGGTTGTCCATATGAGTTGTTTGCAGGGCTGGTCTGTGGTGGTGGGAGTGCATGGAGGATGCCTGCGTGAGCACAGGGGCCACCCTGGGAGCCTCCCACTAGAAATGCTTCCCACTCACTCCACTCCCCTCTCCTAAAGGATTTGCTCATTTAAAAATGCCCAATGCCACCTCAGCTTCTCAGCCAAAATGGCATCTGAAACCCTGCAAGTCTTCTGCCCGTTTCTTCTTCCCATGATGAAGTCCCACCTAGTGGCTTCAGCTAGCACAACTGAGCAAACACACAGCCATATGATTTGCCTGGCTCATGGAAAATTTCATGAGTATAACTGCTCATGCACAAAGGTTACCCAACCCCCAATAGCAGGGGCGGCCTTAAAGATTGCGAGGCCCAGGATGGGGGAGAAATGTGGGGCCCCATTGTCCCGCTGACGGCAAAGTGGGAGGCAGACCTATGGGTGTTCCCCAGCTTGGTCTGGGGGTGCTATCCAGCCCTGGGCAGAGGGGACACTCCCTTCTACCCATCCCTAAGCCCAGCCATTTTTCGTGGCACTTACCACCGCCGCTGGCCTGGGACCTGCGCTGGACCTGCTCGCCAGCTCCTGGGTCACACCAGGCGCCACAGCAACAGAATGAATCTGCCATCACGCCGCCTGTCACTGACAGAGGTTGACAGGGAGTGAGGGAGAGGCAGGGCCTCTGCCTCTCCCTCACTCCCTGGCCCCCTCCACTGCCTGTCTCGGACTCAGCCAGGGAGTGAGAGAGACGCAGAGGCTCTGCCTCTCCCTCACTCCCTGACCGAGACAGGCAACAGAGGGGACCAGGGAGTGAGGTAGAGCCAGGGCCTCTGCCTCCCCCTCACTCTCTGGCCAAGACAGATAGTGGCCAGGAACTGGGGGTCCTGAGCGCATGCCCCCCCCCGCCCCCGCCAGACCACCCCGCAGTAAGGCTGGCCCTGCCTAATAGCTCTGTACACAGCTTAAATCTCCTTCAAGTAACAAGTCTAAATAAGCCATACAGATTACACAAGGGAATGAGCTATGAGCCACCACTCAGGGGTGTCGCTACCATGGAGCAAAGGGACTCAGGTGAGCCTGGGCCTTGGACTTTAGGGGACCCCTCTGCAAATGGTCTCAGCACCACTGAAAATTTTTGGAGTGGACAGAGGATAGGACAGGGCCAACCTTCCTCCCCCATATACTTCAAATATTTTCTACCAGCACACAGGTCACTTGCAAAGGGCCTGGCCAAGAAAGTTTTCAGAGTGCGTGTTTTCGGAGTGCTGACCCTGCTGACTCTTAAAACATGCTTCCTGGTGGGGTTGCTGCCACTCCAGCGGGGTCTCTGTGAGCCAGGGCGGCACCACCACTTTTGTGGGGGGGAGGCTGCAGGAGCCATTTAGGAAGACTTTGCCTCTTGCCTTTGCAGGGGAGCCTCATAATTGTGACATAGCTTTGCTATGCCTCTGCCGCCGCTGCATGTCATGCACAAACTAACACACATACTTTATGCGATTTCACCTATTGTCTTCATCATTGTCTGTGCTACTACTGCCCATCTTCTCTCTCCACTGCCCCCAGGCCCTGATTAGTTCCGTGTGTCAGTCAGGTCTGCTTCAGCTCCCAGACTCCCCACACCCTGCAGTACTGGATTGATCTCTCTCCTCAACAAGGTCACACACAGTTTTGAAATGTTACTGGGGGGAGGGGGAGGTCCTAATCTTTTGCTTTTTTCAAGAAACATTCTATATTTGGTATTCCTTACCTGCAATACATTGACACATTGCAAATATTAAAAATGGTGTACTGGGGTAAATTATGTATGTAAGGACAAGGTGACCAGATTTTGAAAACTAAAAACTGATGGCCTCCTCCCCTCCATTGCCCCAATTTGCATAAATACAAATAAATTGACATCATTTTTAGAAACTGCGCACATTTAAAATAGTCAATTGCCTACTTACCTACTAGAACAAACTGACACGTGGGGATCAGACTTAGAAACATAGCTTTAATAGTTTGGCATGCTTTCATGTACAGCCCCTGTGATATCGGAATCTGATGTGTTTTGTTCTCTCAAGTGGGTGGGACCTTTGGCATGGGAGGAGCTCAGTTTGATCCCTACTGTCAATGTTTCATCTTCCAGTGATTGCTATGTAGCAGGGTATACAAGTCTCTTTGTCCTATAAGTATTGTGCACTGGGTTAGGTGCTGTTTTATAGCACAACCGATGCCAATTCCTTCCGACTGCTTCCCAGTCCTACTTGGGATATTCAGCCCCTTCTGAACAACCCATTGTTAGCTGTGGACTTGTTCAGACTGCAGCAGGGCACAAAGGCCATTTGTAGCTCACACAACACAAAATCATGTGTTAACATTGTAGAATAGTAGTAGAAATTGAAAAGGTACAGAGAAGGGCAACAAAAATGATCATGGGTATGGAACGACTCCCGTATGAAGCGAGGCTTGATAAGTTGGGGTTCTTCAGTTTGGAGAAGAGATGGCTGAGAGAAGATATGATAGAAGTTTTATAAAATCATGAGTGGTGTGGAACATGTAAATAGGGAGTGGTTATTCACCCTCTCAAACAGTACAAGGGAACAATTCATGAAATTAACTGGCAGCAGATTTAAAACAAATAAGAGAAAGTATTTTTTCACTCAGCACACAATTAATTTGTGGAATTTACTGCCAGAGGAAGTGACAAAGGCCAGTTGTGTAGGTAGTTTTAAAAAAGGATTGGATAGGTTCTTGGAGGATAGGTCCATTAATGGCTATTAGTAGGTTTTAGGGATGTAACCTCTTACTGTTGGGGGTTGGAACAACAGGGAATGGATTGCCCATTGTGACCTGTTGGGTACTTCTCACAGGAGAAAGAGATTGGCCACTGTCGGAGACAGGATGCTGGGCTCGATGGGCCATTGGTCTGACTCAGTAGTACAGCACTTCTTATGTTCCTATGTTTTTACTATTACTAGTGGATGTAATGATAAATCCATTACGCCTGGAAATCACTGACGTCCTCCTGATCCTGTAATTTCTCCTAGAGACGTTCTAGTGGCTCAGAGTCTCCTCCCACCAGCTGTTGCTCAGATAATATGTTTCTATGGGCTTTTTACCACAGACCTGAAGTGGGATTGTGTGCTTATCTATATGTAACTATAGCTGTATGATAGCAGCAGTTGTGTGATGGCCATGGCCATGATTTCTGTGAACACAATCCATGGTAAGTGTGAATCGGAATGTGTGTTTCCACACACAGACATAACACCCAATGTGTGTTTAACACTGAAAACAAGTAGCTAGCGTTACATCTGGTAACACCCATCATTAGCTCCTAAAGTGTTGTCTTAAATCAACAATGATCTGTTCCAGCAGTTGATGGGTAAACTAGATGAGGCTTGAGATTAATATATCATTTTGAAAATGATTTTTGAGCAAAACAAAAAGACTTTCCCCACACTCCTCCATAGCAAGAGAAATGCATTTTGAATCTGTTTATCCCATTAACGCTATGGTTTGATTTTCCTTCTAGCTGGCCTGGCCAGTTGGAGTGGTGTCTTACTTGATTTTGTTTTCTGCCATGTTCTGTGTGCATTCAATCCTGATGTGCTTTTAATGACTCTTATTTATACTCCCCATCAGCCTGCCATGCTGAAGGATTCCAGATCTGGATATGTTCCAGGGGAAATGAACCTTAACCCAACATCTGGGTTTTATGAAACCCTCACCAATTTAACTATGTTTCATTTACCTTTGCCTGGAACTAGAAACTTTGCAACAAAGGGAGCAGAACGCATTCCTGCTTACTGAGGAAGTTTAGTCTAGTTTGATCTCAGGTCAGCTGGCTTCTGTCCCATTGGGGTGATCAGATTGGAATTTGACAGCCCTCCCCCCCCCAAGGCATAAGACAGCAACAAGAGGAGTCATTGAGGTTTGCCGCAATGCCATGGATGGAATGAAAAGCTTTTTCCTATTGTGATGCCAGGCAGGTGTGTATGTGATTCCAGGGGGAAAGACAAACTTCCCCATGGGACTGACATGTACAGGGATGTGCAGGGAAAGAACTGGAAAATACAAGATAGACTTACTTAACCTTAGCCAAACTGACGTTGCTAGTGAATTAAAAGTCCTCCTGCTGGGAGCTAGTTGCTAGTGCTTCCTCTGATTTATATAACACAGACCAAAATCTCTGTTAATTAAAAGTTAGCGGCAACTCAAGAAAAGATGAACCAGTAAGTACATCTGTTTAGCAACAAACTAAAATCCTCAGATATTTGAAAGTAATGGAAACTACAAGCTACAGGTACATTATCAATTCTGCCACCAATTTAACATCCCACTCTCTCACCCCGTTAGGGACATTCTCAGTAGCCAGCACCTATAACAACCTTAGCTCTGCCCCTAGATTTGTAGTCCTGGCAGCTATGAGGGTCCCTTTTAACTTTTTACACTTAAGTCCTGTACTGTATGTGTTACTGGCCTGCCATACAAAATCTGATGATTCATTCTAACATGAATAGATCCAGGTAAATGTAATGGCAATGGCCAGGATTCATAAACCACTTACTCTTATCACATGGCCATATGAGCATCAATAGGGCTACTCTGGAGTAAATGGTTTATGGATCACAGCCAATGTGTGCTATAATCTGGCACGAGTTATGTTTAGTATATTTTCACACAGCAGCAATGTCCCTAATGTCATTATCAGGGTCTCATGGAATTATTGTGTTCCAAAGCCAATATTTTCTTTGGTTGAGCAAAGGGAGGCTCTACTCCACAGCATGCATGTGTGTAAGATAGTGAGCAGGGGGCTCCAGTGGGCATGCATGAGAGCTATCAGCATTTGGTCGGAGCTCCAACATGGCCCATGCTTTTTCCTACCCTAATTAGCATTCAGCTACCGAAATACTGATCTCCAATGAGCTCTGCGACATGGAGATCTCAGAGACGCATGAGACCTGGAGAGAAAGGTAAAAAAAGGAATTTTCCTCTCCCCCCTCCCCCTTGTTGAAGGCCCCAGAGAGTTGTGGCGCTTCCTGCCTCTGACAGCAAGATGGCACGGAGGAGGCTAGGGTGAACTGTGGACCATTGGCTGGAGATAGCTTGGCCCAATTTAAGGCTGTACTCACAGATATTAAGGCTGAACTCCGGGACGCTAGAAATAACCAGAGGCAACTAAAAGACAGTCTGGAGAGACTTAATGCCTCTGTGTGTTGAGGCTATGAACAAAACAAAACGAAGTCTCTAAGACAGTGGATACCCTACAACAGAGAGTTGGGGACTCAGAAGACAAAGATTTTGAAAAAGACAACCGCTTAATCGCCCTGGAAAAAACAATTAAAATCCTACACAATAAAACAGAATCTGGAGAACCGGGGTAGGTGGAATAATTAACATAAATGGCATCCCTGAAAGGGAAGAGAATGAAGGAATTTTCTCCTTCTTAAAGAAGCTTTTCCAGAATATTTTCCAGACAAGGAGAAATTTGACAATGTTGAATTGGAGTGGGCTCATTGGGCCTTACATCCAAAACCGTGTGAAGATGATCCTCCATGTATCTTTATTGTCCGCTTTCTCCGTTTTACGAATAAAGAAAACATATTGAGAGAGGTGAGAAAACATCCCAATGGCAAGATTAAAATCTTCCTGGATCTTGTGGAGGAAACCCTCCCCCGGTGCAGATAGTGGTACAAGTATCTTGATATATTTAACAAAAAAGGGCATTAAAGTCCAACTCTGGTTTCCTGCAAGATTTTCATTTGTGCACAAAGGGAAAAGGCACATATAAGAGGAACTGGAATTAGTGTGGAAACCCAATTCTCTACAAGGAAATAAGTGCTGGAAAGACTGAACTTGCTGTGCAAATATAAGAGAGTTATCATATAAGTTTACTTATTTATTTGTTGCAAGGAAACATTTTCTACCTGTCATGTAATAGAATCGGTTCTGTTATTGTTGATGAGTCATTATGTAATGTAATGGTGTCTACTACAGGATGGTTTAAATGTGAGATTACCTGGCACACTAAGTAGCTGTAGGTAGTATTTTTTAACTCCATCTGTATTTACCTAAATAGCAAGCTCTGAAGTACCTAACTTGTATCTTAGCCTGATTGGCATTGGCAGACAATTTTTATCTATGAACATAATAACATGAGGCAGGACTGTTTATACACCTTATTGCTTACATATAATAATGCATATAATAGCATTTCATATAAAATTATCAGTAGAAAGCAATGGAGACATTTCTTTTTCTTTTTCAATTCTTGGATATATAGACTGGGTCTTTGATATAAAACATCAAAGGACAAATGTATGTTGCTCACTGCATTTTTTGGACATTTGCTCAAGTTCCTTGAATGATGTAGTCTACATTTTTTGTTTTAGTCTCGAGAGTTTATATTATATATGATATGAGTGTAGTACCCTGGTTAAGTCTCCCTCTAAGCAGTGTGTAACAGGGTGGTTCTTGTCAGGGGTAAGTCATTCAGGATTGGGGCCCATTAAACCAATCTCTCTAGGATAATCAGCTCTAACTGTCTCTTTATTCTCCGTGTCTCCTCTCCATCTTTAAACTCTTTACACTCATAATACCTTGTTCACAGGGGTTCCAGTGCCTAACTCACCAGTATAGGCTCATAAATTCCAGCAACCCCTTGTTAGCCGACCAGAGTCCTTTGGGTCAAACTCTCTCTGGCTTATCCTTTTATCCAGCTGCTCCCTGCAGCCCCTTTAGTCTCTGGCTGTCACAGTCTTCTTAGCCGGGCTTCCAGCTCCAGCTCTGGCCAACTGGTTTTCACTGTCAGTTCCTTCTAGCTAGGATCTTAGGCAGGTGCTCTTCCTTTGGCTTCTACCTCCAAGACAACCTCTCCACAACTGAGCTGCTTCTCAGATTTATTCCCAGGCTGGCTACAGTCCTGCCCAGTCACAGGTGCACTCTCTCAATTAGATTTGCAGTCAGTCTCTTAAAGGGCTCGCAGCCCACTGTGGCTCTACTCTGCCACACAGTGATATGCTGAAAGATGATTAGATAGGGATCCTTTTGTCCTGTATCTATTTCTTTTTGTCTTTAGTTTATTTTATCATGAGGGTAGGAAATACAAAATAATGGGTAAATTTGTTTAGATTCATAACAGAAAGGGTTTGTGTGGGAGCCAAACAGTCTCACAATACACAAAACTACTAGTTTATCTTTCTCTACCTAATGGTACACTTGCACTGTGAAGCTGTGTTTAGCTTGTTGGAGTTAGGTTTGGTTTTGGTTTATTGGTTAAAAGTTTGTTGCTGCAGGATGACATACCTATAGTCAGGCTGAGCTCAACAAAACCACATGAAAAGGTTACAACACTAGTGACAGAAAACTATAACTTTGAAAGCTTAAATAAATGACAATGTTAAATTTAGCAATGTTAAATGTCAGGCGTCTTAATTGTCCCCTAAGATGGAAAAGAGTCTGGCAATTCATATGGAAAAATAGAATACAAATATTTGCATTGCAAGAATCACATCTTCTGCAGCAAGATGTTGGCAGATTTAAGGATAAATACTTCAATCAAATTTATTTTTCCAACATTGGTAGTAAAAAGCCTGGGGTCACCTAAGCTCCAAACAAGGACTTAGTTCCCTTCTTTCAGACATACCTCCGCATAATCACCATGGATAACCAAGGCCAGTTAATAATTATGTGTAACATAAATTGCCCATTGGCAGAGTTGGGCAAAGCTACTATTTATTTATTTTTATTTATTTTCATAACTTAATATCCTGCCCCCTCCTGCAACAACAGCAGCTCGGGATGGCTTACAAAATGGCATATTAAAAGCATACAACATAATATAAAATCAGGCAATAAAACAAATCAAACCGATGGAGCTAAAAACTACTCCCCTCCCTCTGACTCCCTTCTCCCCCCACCCCCCCACGCCCAGCCTTCTACCCGTCTCCCCCACCAAAAGCCTGGCAGAACAGCCAGGTCTTGCACTGTCGTTGAAAGGAGGGACTGCAAGGGTCGATCCAGAATCTGGTGGGTGAGACAATCCCACAGATAAGTGGGGCCCAGACCGTATAGGGCTTTATAAGTGAGAACCAGCACCTTGAATCGGGCCCAGAAGACTATAGGCAGTCACTGCAGTGAACAGAGCACTGGTGTTATGTGCTGCCGATGACCCGTACCCAGAAGGAGACAGGTCATTGCATTCTGCACCAGGTGGAGTTTCCAAGCCATCACTAAGGGTAGCCCCCATGTTGAACATGTTACAGTAGTCCAGTCTTGAGGTGATGAAGGCATGGCTAATGGTGGCAAGGTCGGAGTCTGAGATATGCGGCTGAAGCCACTGAACCAGATGTAACTGGCCGAATGCACTCCTCGCCACAGCCCCCAATTGAACATCCAAGGCAGAGCTGTGAATCAAGGAGCACCCCCAGAAAACAAATCTGAGGGACAAACTCGATCAATGACAGGGGTCACCAGCCCCTCGGCCCCTCCCACCAGCATCGCCTCCGTCTTGTCAGAATTCAGTTTCAGACGGCTCACCCTCATCCAGGGTTGGGCATTGGCATCCTGGCCAGCTATCGACTGGTCTCTAACCTTCCCTTTTTAGGGAAGGTTATTGAATGGGTGGTGGCTCAGGAGCATCTGCACTGGGTCAATTTTCTTGATCTCTCACAGTCTGGCTTCTGTCCAGGTTATGGCACTGCGACTGCACTTGTGGCCTTGGTCGACGACCTCTCCCGTGAGTTGGACCAGGGTCGCGCGACCCTATTGATCTTATTAGATCTCTTGGCTGCTTTTGATACCATTGATCATGAGTTGTTGGTGACTTGGCTGCGGGACTGGGCAGGAATTAGCGGGACTGTTCTTGAATGGTTCCACTCTTTCCTGGCTGGGAGAACCCAACGTGTGGTGCTGGGTGAGTTTTCATCTTCTCCCTGGGGCCTCATGTGTGGGGTTCTGCAAGGTTCCATTCTACCCCTTCTCTTGTTCAATGTGTATATGCAGCCTTTGGGGGAGGTTGTCAGGGAGTATGGATTGAGATGTCATCACTATGCTGATGACACCCAGCTATATCTCTCGTTTTCATTTGACTCAGGCCTGGCAGTCTCGGTGCTTACCTGGTATTTGTCAGCTGTGGGGGACTGGATGAGGGCAAGCCATCTGAAATTAAATCCTGACAAGATGGAGGTGATGGTTGTGGGGAAAGCTGAGGGAGTGATGGCCCCCATCATTGATGGAGTCCATCCTCCCCTGGTTTCTCAGGTTCAGAGTCTGGGGGTGCTCCTGGATCCACAGCTCCACCTGGATGTCCAGGTGGTGGCTGTGGCAAAGGGGTCATTTTGCCAGTTACATCTGGTACATCAGCTTAGGCCGTATGTCTCGGACTCGGATCTGGCCACAATCGTCCGTGCTTTTATTACCTCAAGACTGGACTACTGTAATGCATTCTATGTGGGGCTACCCTTGGTGCTGGTTCGGAGACTGCAGCTGGTGCAGAATGCGGCAGCCCATCTCCTGACTGGAATGGGCTGACATGAGCAAATTACACCAATGCTTCGCTCTCTGCACTGGCTGCCGATAGTCTTCTGGGCCCAATTCAAGGTGTTGGTGTTGACCTTTAAATCCCTAAATGGCTTGGGTCCCACCTACCTGCAGGATCATCTCACCCTCCAATAGGGATGGGTGAACGCGGTTCGGTAGTTCGGAGTTCGACCTGAACTTGTCTTGTTCGGATGACCGAAACCGAACATACCAAACAAACCAAACACCGAACGGCAAAATGGCCAAACAGTTCGGTCAGTTCGGATCGCGTTCGGGTGAGTTCGGGTGGCAAAAAAAGGTTCACTGGAAGGTCAAACATGACAGGGAGGTGTCAGTCACTGAGGAGCAGACTTCCAGGCACCAGGGGTGGAGAGGCTTGCAAGAAACGAAACTAATTATCTGCCTCCCCCCTTCCCAACACCTTCTGAGCTAGTCACTGTTCCTGAACAGCAGGCGTTGAGTAGGATTTTTAGATTGCTTTAAGTTTCATTTCAGTTTTGTACTGAAATGAAACTTAAACCATAAACTGAAACCTTGTGTTATGCACTGTACAGACTCATTGAGTATGTATTTCACTACAGACTCCTCTTCTGTTTGTGATTCCCCCCCATCCCATATATATGGGATGTATATATATCCATATCTATATCTATATATCTATATCTATATCTATATGGATATGGGATGGGGGGATAGATAGAGAGATAGAGAGTTGTAGGAGTTAGCTTAGTGATAGAGATAGCGTTAGTGATTTAGTTTTAGTGTTTGTAGGAGTAGGTCTGTGTACTTATTAGATAATCCAATTAGATAATTAGACTAATTAGATAGAATAGTTAATAGCAGTTAGATTTAGTGTAGATAGATAGATATAATATTAGATAAAATAAATAAATAAATAAATAAAAACATACAAAAACAAAAAAAACAAATAAAAAACAAAAGAAAATCATATAAAACCCAATAAAAAACCAAAAACCATATAAAAAACAAAAAAACACCCATAACAACATTTCCTGAACGGCTGAACCGAACAGCCGAACGGCCTAACCGAACAGCCTGTTCTGACGACCAAACCGAACGGACGAACCTGAACCCTGCAAACTAGCCGAACGGACGAACCGAACGGATGGACCGAACGCAGCTGAACCGAACTGCCGAACCGAACGCAGCCGAACCGAACGGCCAAACCCAAACCGCGATCTGTTCGCCCATCCCTACCCTCCAAGTCCTGGATCAGCCCCTGCGGTCAGCCGGAGGCACCCTCCTAGGTTTCCTGGGTGTCAACCATGTGGAGGGCGTTCTCTGTGGCTGCACCGTGGTTGTGGAACTCCCTCCTGCTGTAGGTCCGCTTGACCACTGACCTCCCCTCTTTCCACAGACAGTGTAAGACCTGGCTGTTCTGCTGGGCCTTTACTGAGGGAGATGGGGTGGGTGGGGTGGGTATGGGTTGGTTGTTTGGGGATTTCAGGTTGTTTTTAATTGTTGCTTTATTGCTATGTTTTTAAATATGTTTTAAAATGTTGTCAGCCGCCCCGTGATGCCTGAGGCAGGATGGGGCAGCATATAAATTTTAATATAATAAATAAATCCAGTTTCCCACAGCTGCCAGACACTGAATAAGCACCAAGACTGCCATGCCTGAGTCTGCTGAAAACAAGAGGTAGAGTTGGGTGTCATCAGCATATTGATGACACCAAACACCAAACCTCACGACTTGCCCAATGGCTGCATATAACACGGGTGCACTGCACTGGTTGCTTATAGTCTTCCGGACCCAATTCAAGGTGTTGATTCTTACCTTTAAAGCCCTATACGGCTTAGGCCCAGCTTATTTGTGAAACCACCTCACCCCCCGGGTCCTTGAGTAGCCCCTGTGGTTGGCCAGGGGTGCCCTCCATGAGATCCCCTGGGTTTCCTGGGAGACGACAATGGAGAGGGCATTCTTGGTGGTGGCACCACAGCTGTGTAACTCTCTCCTGGTGGGGGTCCATTTATCCCCAGACCTCCTGTCCTTCCGATGTCAGTGCAAGGCATGACTGTTTCATCAGGCATTTGGTGAGGAGGATGTGTGATGGGTGGTTTGGTTTATGGTGAGATGATTTCTGTGGA
Organism: Sphenodon punctatus; assembly: GCA_003113815.1. Lineage (NCBI taxonomy): Eukaryota > Metazoa > Chordata > Lepidosauria > Sphenodontia > Sphenodontidae > Sphenodon > Sphenodon punctatus. Next base: position 128,021 of record QEPC01011140.1, read on the forward strand.
CTATTGTATTTTATATTGTTAGCAGCCCTGAGATGCCATGGGCAAGAGGGAGTGGAATATTAAATTGAAGAAAATAAATAAAAATACCCCGGGTGAAAGCCAGACTGCAGGGGTTCCAGAAAACTGATGTGGTCTAAATGCTCCTGAAGCTTCTGAGACACCACTGGTTCAAAAAGGGGAGGTTAGAGACTGGCCAATAGCTGACAAGTGAATTAGTGCCAAGTGATGCCTTCTTGAGCAGAGGATGCACCACAGACTCCTTGAGGCACCCCGGAACTCTGCCCTCCCTAAGGGATGTATTGATCACCCCTGCCAGCAATAGCCCCAGCGTCTCCCTGCTGACTTTAACCAGCCAGGATGGGCACGGGTCCAGTTCACAAGAGGTAGCTCTAACCACCCCAAGGACATCCCCCTCATCAGTGGGCAACATCCACTGAAACTGATCCCATAAAACTGGACAGAATGGGGCACCCATAATCTCTGGTTCTCCTACCGTATGAAGCACGGCATTGAGCTTGTGGTGAATGTGAGCAATTTTATCTGTGAAATACTTAACAAACATGTCACAGTGAGCACTGGAAGATTCCCCCTCACCACCCGGAAAAGCTCAGCTGGATGTGACTTCACAGATGCTATGAGAGCATCAAATAAACTCTTCTTTGCTGCTCACACAGCCACTACACGGGTTTTTAAACTAACTCTATGCCACAATCAGTTGGCTTCAGCACGAGTATGACGCCACCGTGGCTCTACTGGTGAATGAGGTGCGACCCTTTTTTGTTACCCCATCAGTTAGAACATAAGTAGTGCCATATTGGGTCAGACCAACGGTCCATTGAGCCCAGCATCCTGTCTCGGAAAGTGGCCAATCACGGGGGCCTGGGAGAAGCACCCAACGGGTCACCATGCTGTCCATTCCCTGTGGGTCATCCCCAGGCTCTCGGCAGTAAAGGGTTTTGTTCCCCAATCCTATCTGGCTAATAGATGCCAATGGACCTATCTTCCAGAAACTTGTCCAAACCTCTTTTAAACTTAGCTATACTGCTGGCCTTGACCACCTCCCCTGGCAGTAATTCCACAACCTAATTGTATGCTGAGTGAAAAAATACTTTCTTTTGTTTATTTTTACTCTGCCACCTGTGAGTTTCATGGAGTGTCCCCTAGTTTTAGTACTAGTTGAGAGAGTAAATGGCCGTTCCCTGTTTACAAGTTCCACACCACTCATGATTTTATAGACCTCTATCATATCTTCTCTCAGCCATCTCTTTTCCAAGCTGAAGAGCCCCAACCTATCAAGCCTTTTCTCATATGGGTGCCGTTCCATAACCTGGATCATTTTTTTTGCCCTTCTCTGTACCTTTTCTAGGTCCAGTATGTCTTTTTTGAGATGGGGCAACCAGAACTGCACACAATATTAAAGGTGTGGTCACACCATTGATTTGTATAGAGGCAAAGATTATGGTATTCGGTTAAGTCTGTAGCCCTAAGTTCCAAAAACCAAGGCTGTTATTTGGAAAACTTCAGAAAACGTTTGAAACTTCAGAAATCACTTCATATGTTGGGGGCTGGTGGACAATTGAGCTTCTTCTGGAACTGAAGCTTAATGCCATATTTGGTAGGAGGGGTGTATGGGAGGGGACAGTTGAATGATGGTAACCCAGATGGCAAGTTTTGATTGGTTGGCCAAGCCAGATGGCAAGCTTTTGATTGGCTGTCTGGGCAAAATAAAAGTGGCTGCAGCCATTTTGTCTATTCTCTTTGGTGAATTAGGCTGTGTGCTACAATGCTTCTGGATCTGTTTGTAATCAGCTGGAGGGGGGACGGTTGCCTGTCCTGTCCTGGTATGGTTTGGCATGGCCTGACCTGTCCATATGGTCAATGCTGGGGGATGGGGGTTACATTTACATTTACCATGCTAGGCAGGTTTTTTTTTTAAAAAAATGGGTGCCACATTGCTTCTAGTTCTGTCTGCTACTTGATCGGCACTTGGCACAATGAGGCCAGAGGGATCTCTCTGCCTGGATCCACTTCCCCTTGCCTGGTCTGTTCAAGATACCAGTGCCATGTACCAATGCCATGCCAAGAGAGTGCCCCTGGTGTGTGATAGTCTGGTTTCTTAATTTTGTGACTGATGGGGCCTGGGCTTGCTGGCTTTTGGCGGGATTTATTTCTCCATGCAGTTGCAGACTGTTTTGTGGGGTGGTTGTATTCTTCTTGAGTGAATGTCCCTTGCTAGGCTGCATTTTTGTGCACTGTTTTGTTGACATAATGATTAAAGTGGGTGCACTCACTGCTGATGGTGGGCCATGCTGTGGGTACACTACTGTTGTTGGTTATTTTATTATTATTTCTGCACACAGGTGCACTTTTGTGGGGTTGCCTTCTGAAGCAATTGTCCCACTCTTGCTAGCCTGCTTTTCTGGGTAGTGCTATTCTGGGTAGTGCTTTGGCTGTGTGTTTAAGAACTTTGAAACATCTTTCTGAAGTTTCTAAAGTTTTCTGATTTCTGGAATTCGAAGTCCAAATTCTAAAACTTTGGGAACAGCACTGAAGGGCCACCGAGTACTTAGGCTGATTGCTCGGAACTTTGGTATCCGGCCCAAGTACTCAGAAGTACTATTCAGTACAGCCCTACATTTTATTTAATTGCTTGTTTTTATTCAATTGTAAGCTGCCCCGAGTCATTTTTGTGAGAGGGGCAGAGTAAAAATGGATCAAATAAATAAATAAATAAATAACATAGGACTGTTGCTTTTGAAAATTACACTTACAAGACAAATCTTCCACCTTTAACGTTAATCACGGCGATCCCAAACCTCCTGTGCACAGGTTCCATGCAGGTCCCATACAAGACCTGTGTGGCTTGCGCATGGCACAATATCCCTGCAATGGGTGCGTGTATGGTTTGAGTGCATGTGCGAACACACACATACCATGTGGCACACGCAGGGCATGGGACTGTTCCCTAAGGGAGCTTTTCCATTGATTTCAATGAATGGAGTATTGGACTCTCAGTTTCTTAGTCATTTAGGCAGCTTTGAAATTTCTCCAAAGACTGCCATCCCAAATGCACTTGTGCCAAAAGAATCACATTCACTTTTTGGGGGGATTCCATACTCACAAGATTGTGCCAAAGTCTTTATCTGTTTAGTGGTGTCTGGTCCATGAATGTACTTGTCTGTCTTAGTCTAATTCTTCATGGACAGGCAACAAAACCCACCATCACAAGTGGTAGTCACTGGCTGAATGAGCATGCATACTGAGTTACTTTCATTATTTGTTGATGTGGTCCCTTTGAATAGGGTACATTAGTGGAGCATTGCCACGGTACATTTACTGATGTCTTTTGAAAGACACTATATTTTCTTTAAATTTGTTCTCTGATAAATTGGAAAAATGTGGTGATAATGAAAGAAAAATGAGGCATTCATAATACTGTCTAGAAACAGTGTTTAACACATGTTTGGTGTCTGTCCATATTAGTATGCAACCAAAATAAAGAATAGAAATAAATATTTTTTTTATTCCAATACTTCTTTGATGCCATGCAGCCATTGCAGACTCTTCTCCTACTAGATTGTCCACCATCTATATCTCACAGGTGCATGCCATGCAACGGGTGACCTAATACACAACAGTTTTTCATTTTAAAAAAACCCGATAAGAAAAAAACTGAAATAGGATTTCCACTCTTCTATAATTCACTGTAGGGCTGTGGAATTAATTCTCCCTGTGAGATTGTTAATGATGGAGATACTGGAGGAGTTGCATGGTACCATGGAATAAGATGGCTGCCTAATCATGGAACTTCTCAGCTCTCCACACTACTTTTAAATCTTGTCAGCATCAAGGTGATTTTATTTATATTATTTTTAGTTAATTTTATGGCTGAAGTCTGTGGATTATTTTTATGACATAAATGGCATCAGCAAGCTTGAAAAGTAAATCAAAGTGCATGAAGAGGATGAAATTTGGATCCCCCAAATAGGGCAAAGATTAAAGTGAGATTTCTCAGAGCATTATTTATTTCTATTTATTTATTATTGAAATGTATATGCCACCCCCTCCTGCTATAAACATCTCGGGGTGACTAACAACATTTTAAAATGCATAACAACTAAAATAAAATTTTAAAAACCTAAAATCCCCAGATTAAAAATACCCATACCCAAACCCTCCCTAACACAACCCACCCACCCGTCTCCCTCAGTAAAGGCCCAGCAGAACAGCCAGGACTTACTCTGTCTACAGCAAGAGGGGAGGTCAGTGTCAGGCGGACCTCCAACTGGAGGGAAATCCAAAGTCATGGTGCAGCCACAGAAAATGCCCTCCTCATGGTTAATACCAGGAAAACCCAGGGGACACCGAGGAGGGTACCCCCAGCCAACTGCAGGAGTTGATCTAGGTTCCGGGGGGTGAGGTGGTCCTGCAGGTAGGTGGGGACCAGGACGTTTAGGGCTTTAAAGGTCAATACCAACAACTTGAATTGGGCCCAGAAGACTATCGGCAGCCAATGCAGAGAGAGAAGCACTGGTGTAATGTGCTCATGTCAGCCCATCCCTGTTAGGAGATGGGCCATTGCATTCTGCACCAGCTGCAGTCTTCGAACCAGCACCAAGGGTAGTCCCTAGGGATGTGCAAACAGAACGCGATTAGGATGTTCGGACGTTCGGAAGTTCGGTTCGAAACCCGAGTTCGGGTTCGGTTGTTCGGCTCAGCGGAGTTCAGCTCGGCCAAAGTCAGCCGAACTTCCGAAAATAGCGCTATTGATACTGATACCGAAATTGAAATTCAGTCTCGAGGTAATAAAAGCATGGACGATTGTGGCAAGATTCGAGTCTGAGATATACGGCCTAANCTTATACAGGGGCTGGGGCACCCTTGGGGGTGAGGAGTGTCTGCAGCTGTGTGGAGTTGGGGGAAGGGAGAAGAGAGAGACACTCTGCCTGCTGGTGCCTAGAGCTCATTGGCTGCTTCTCCCCCCCTCCTTCTAGGTACAGAGCAGCACCTTCACCTGTGGCTGATTGACTGTGTGAGGGACCCAGGAACTTCTGTGCCGGATTGAGTGCTGAAAGAGGGGCAGCACTGGAGGAAGGACTCGCTTGCAGTAACGTTACAGAGATCACTGGAGGAGCGGGTGCTATATCGGCTGTCAAACTATCTGAGGAGACTGAGGACTTTGGGCAAAGCTTTCTACATAAAGCTCTGGTACTGCCTGGGGCCGCTGGGTGCTACCGCAACACCACTGTAAGGGGAAGCACCGAGGTCCCGAGCAGAGTCCCGGAGCTGCAGGGCTAAGTACATACCTGTGTGCTCAGCGGGTTGGGCTACAGTACTGTGACTGCCTCCTGCATAATTAGGGGCGTCTTTTTTTCTGGGATGGTATCTTAAGATAGAGACGTGTGTTTGGAGTAGTTCATTGGGATTACCTAAGACGACTAGAACCCGCAGGACCATATGCGAGAATAGAATTGTCTTTAATTAAACAAGCAGAACAGATGCACCTCCTGCCTAAACTCACTCTCTTACCCAACCTAAATTGACTTCCTTCTTCCTGTTGTGGGGGAGAATTTAGCCAGTGATGTACGTGTTCCAGAACCATTGGTTGGGTCTACTGAACAATGTATAGATTTTCCCCAGGTCAACCCTGATGGCTACTTCTCGGATATGCCACCTTATCTTGAACAGTATTTGGCTGCTATATATCAGAAGCTTGACGACTTAGATATCAGGGTGGAGTTGGATATGGATACCAAATTCAAAGAAATGGAGGAGAAATCATTAGTCGCAAGAACTGCTGATTAATATGAAGATCCTAGTTGGGGGTCTATGGCTTGAGTTTAATAACTGGACGAGTAAATTTTGTACAGGCCAGAGTAATAGTCATTACAAGAAGGAGGCGAGTACCCAAACCGAGCCCCCCCCCCCCCCCCACCCCACTCAGAATAATCGTGAGTCAAGGCAGGGGCCAGTGGTAAGGGGCAGTCCTAGAGCCTCCCTACAGGGGTTACCTAAAAAAAGGAGTGACACTATAGCGACAAGGAAGGAGCCCTTAAGACTCCTGCAGCATCAGAGGGCTATTAAAAAGACAGAGCTCATGCACCAGAGCAATATATTATCCCCTAAAATTTGGCCACAGGATACTAGCCAGAGATGGGCACCGGCACTCCTCTTTCATTTCAACAAAAGGAGGAGGTATGGCTTTTTACCTCATAGGGCATTAGACACTCAGGGGCTTGTAAACTTTCTCCAAATCCAGATGGACCTTGATATCCCAGAGATAGAGATACAAGCAACAAAGCCCTTAATAGGTCGAGGACGCTTTGATAGGTGGGAAATAGGGTTTC
>QEPC01011140.1:159349-177328 GCA_003113815.1 Sphenodon punctatus
GACAGCAAGTGCATGTATCTGTTTTAAAAGTGAATGTCCACATATAGGAATTGTTGTCTCCAAGCAAGTTGTGGTAACTATAAGCCAAGATCTGTTCCATAAATGTATTATGAGGAGTTTGTTTTTGAATATCAGACAAGCCACTGAGGAAGGGGGGGCAACCCCCCGAAACACGTTTGGCGATTGACAGCTGTGGACAGACCCTTTAGACGCCAGAACAGCGGCTTCAGATTGGGGACTTCATTTATACCCCTGGGGGTCTACCACTGTGCATGTACCATCTTTGGTCATATTGATTTTTCCAGTCTGGCCTTTTGTATTGATTCATGATTCAGCTGGATGTTGGTATATTTGTAATTGAGTTTTTTTACACACAAAACAATTTTGTACATTATTTGTGGTCATCTCCACATTGTTGCTTGTTCCCCTTTTTTTTGTTTTGAGAATTGCAACAATCCCTAGCCAAACTGAGCTCTGCACTTGATGAAATGAACAAAAAAATGGATGCAGTTGTAAAGAGAGTTGAGATAGTAGAAAATTGCATACACAAAATAGTAGAGAGGTGTCCTGGTACAATAAACTAATGGAGGTGACACAGTCTACAGTGTTCATACAGGACAGACTGGAGGATTTGGAGAACAGATCCAGATGAAACAACTTATGTTTATTGGGTATCCCTGAAGGCAGTGAAGGATAGGAAATCATTCCCCTTCTCCAAAATGTCTGGAAAGAGCTGTTCCCAAACAAGGAAAAAATATGGGACTACGAGATTGAACAAGCCCACTGTTCTTTGAGAGTGAAACCCAAAGACTCAGATCGCCCTAGACCAATAATTATGAAATTCCTATGCTTCCAGAATAAAGAAACAATCCTCAGGGAGGCTAGGAAACTTTCAGAACTGTCCTACAATAACCAAGAGGTCAAAATCTTCCCTGATATATCCTGGGAAACTAGGAAAAGAAGAAGGCAATAGCACAAATATTTACCAGTCTTCGAGAGGGAGGGCTTGAGAGCACAAATCTGGCTTCAAGCTAGATTTGCCTTTGACCGCGGAGGTCATAAGAGTCTTCACCCAGGAAGACGACCTCAACAAAATATATTCAAAAGCGCATTCCCACAGTGAAAGACATACAGTCTACTTGAAAATTATGTATGGAGACATGACTTACTGGACAAAGTCAGAAAATCAATTTCTTCTCGGGTTCTTATTAAAAATTAGAACAGAACATCTGACAGCTAAAGGTATTACTTACAACTTCCACTGGATGGCATGACAATCTAGAACTACCTAGAGACCTTAACGTGGATAGAATAATACATAGTAGGATGGATGGATGAGAATTGCATATACAACCCTTTTAGTTCCTATAATTATTACTTTAAAGTTTACCAAAGGCAAAGTAATTGCTCCTTTTACCCCCTTTCTCATCTTTAATATAGACATATGGGTAAAACGAATGGATATGGACTGGCTACATTAGTAGGCTGAAATAAGCCTCTTGAAGAACAAATGGGCAAGGCAGGAGTTTAAAGGCCTTGCAACGGAGCAATTCCACTGACCTCTCGTACTCCATCCCACGCTGGGATGCTACAGGTTGTTACATTTTTTTGTTTACACTGTTCGTTAAATTTAGATGTTCTTTGTTCTTTCTTTTACTTTTTATGAAACTACTTTGCTCACAGATTTACCCTAAAGGTCAACCTAACCTACAAAATAAGTATGTTCCACAGGTCACAACTACAGATGGGCAACAGGAAAGAATTGGTAAACAAAACATTATACATAAAACATGGTTGACATTAATCTAATGACACTAAACGTCCGGTGCTTGAACTGCCCCCTTAAACGTAGATGTGTGTGGCAGCATATATATAGTAATAACATTTAAATTTTTGCCCTTCAAGAGACCCACCTTCTGGAAAAAAGACACTTTCAGGTTTAAACCTAAGAAATTTGACCAAACTTTCTTTTCCTCCCATCCAAGTAAAAACAACAACTGGAGTTTGTATTTGTATTGGATTTGCTACCAACCTTAATTTCAAATATATAGCTCAGGCTAAAGGTTCAGAAGGGAGACTCTTGCTCATCAAAGGTTCAATAACGGATCAAATATATACTATTGTTAACGTATATGCCCCAAATCAAGAAGTCTCAACCTTTATTAAAAAATATCTATAATCCATTCTCAGTCAGAGGGCAAATTGATAATAATGGGAGACCGTAACACCCCACTCCATAGATTTGATAAATCAGGTCCCACACCCAGAGATCACACCAGCCCCAAAATTCCACAAATATTAGTGCAATACCAACTACTACTTGATATCTGGTGCTTACTTAATCCCTCAGCCAGAGAGTACACCTTTTATTCCCCCAGTCCATAACACCCATTCTCGGATAGACCATATAATAGCTACAAAACAATTACTTCCTATTTGTAGCAGGTGCTATATTTCCCCCAACATCTTCTCAGACCACAATGTCATTGTGTTAAAAATAATAACAGAGACCAGTACAGAAAAGAGACAATGGGTATTTTCAGACATTACGAGATCACAGTCAACCACGCTCAATTCCGCGTGGTGGCTGTGATTTCGGCACGTCTGTTGGGGGAAACGGATGTTTCCCCCCAGATGTTACCACGGCTTGGAATTACATTCACCATGCGAGCGGCCGAAGCGGAGGGACTGGCTGCCGCCGCGTGTTGAATGTAATTCCACGCCGGGGTGAACCCCGGTGTCTCGTCTGGTCGGGCGCCACGGCCCGGGATCCCGGACCGTGGCGAATCCAGCCCGACGCAGCGGCCTCATTGGCCCGTCTCCCCGGAGGGTGGGCGGCGGGGTGCGTGGAGGGGCGGGGCCGTGCGGCCGCACGTTGCGCCGCGCGGCCCCGCCCCCTCCCAGATTCCCCGCCGGGATCCCCCCGGCACGTCTGATACAGCGTGACGGGGTGATCCCAGCGGGGAATTAATTGGGTGATTTTGGTACGGGGCCAATGGGCCCCGTAATGTCTGAAATCACCCAGTGTCACTGGCAAGTTCATAAAAATGTTTTATTAATTCAAATACACAAAGATAAAATATTGGAGGAAATAACCAAATTTCTAAAATTCAACGACACCCCACAAACAAAACCTCAAACACTCTGGGAATCCTTGAAAACTTTCCTCTGGGACCAATAGATTTCTTTAGAGGCATTTGCTAAAAAAGAAAGTCACAATTAAAAGACACATACAAAATTTAATGAAATAGAACTTAAAAATAAACAATGCCCTTCCTCAAGATGGCAAGCAGAATGTAAAGAACTTAAAAATATGATAAACCTGCTAGAAATAGAAAAAACTGTAAAACAAATTTGAATTACCAAACAATATTTCTATGAAAAATCAAACAAAACTGACAAAGCACTCCCCTGGCTGGTTAAAAAAAAAGAGAGAAAAGACTAATATCCCAGCACTTCAGGATCCCTCTGGTAAACAAATCATGACTCCCACAGAAATAAGAGATCAGTTCCAAAATTTCTACCAGCTATTATATAATTCTACTGACCCTCAGGAAAGGGATATACGAACATTCCTGGATAAAATAAAGCTTCACAAACTGAAACCACAGGAAACAAAATGTTTGAATGCAGAAATTACTGCAGAGGAAGTAGAAGAGACAATTAAGAATCTTCCCAAAAACAAGGCCAGTGGCCCTGATGGGTGCTTGGCAGAATTCTATCAAGTATACACACCAACTTTGGCCCCGATTCTAGCCAGGTTATACACAACATTAATTGATGCACAAACTTTACCCAATAGCTTTTATGATGCCAACCTTGTGCTATGCCCAAAACCCCACAAAAATCCTTTAGACTGCAGCAGCTATAGACCCGTAGCGCTCCTAAACGTAGACTTTAAATTTTTCACCAAATTATTGGCAAAAAGACTTGCCCAAGTTATACACTCAGTTATACCACCGGAACAAATAGGATTCATCCCAGCTCGTCTTGGGGTAGATAATATTAGAAAAATAGTTGATCTCATCTACCGTATAAATAATACAAAGACCCCAGCAGCCTGGATCTCATTGGACACGGACAAGGCCTTTGATCAGATTGAACATAAATTCCTATTCAAAACTATTGAAAGAACGGGCATTACAGGAGATTTTTTTTTTTTTAATGGGTGAAAATTATATATAAAAACTGCAGAGCAGCACTAATCATTAATAACTCCCGGCCAGGGAGGAGCGTGCTGCTGGGGCTCTTGTCATCTCCCTGCCTGCCTGGTGGCCATGTGTCCCCTTGTTACACTGTCAAGTCCTGCCCACAGCCCGCCCGTGATTGCACCGACCCCCAAAGCGACGCTGAGCCCAGCTGACTTCACTCAACTCTGGTGAGATCAGCGCCTGTGCCTACAGCTGCTCCAGGTCTTTAAAAGCACTGCCGGGGCTACGGTGGCACCATAGGTGCGTGCCCATGCGTCGTGCACAAGGGCGCACCCTTGTGCGTGGGCTTAGGCGGGGGCTGCTGGGGCTGTGGCCGAGCCCGTTACCTTGCCAAGCAATGGGAAGGAGGGGAAGGAAAGTGGGTGTGGTAACTCGTTCTCAATCCCGAGTTACCCAGATATCTATGGAAAGGTACTTGCAGAATTCCAGCACAGGCTTTGTACAGGCAGCCAGCCTGGCTCCCCTGAGTGAGGAGCCGGGGTTACTGTCGGACGGGGTCTCTTGCCTGACTACATCCATACCATCATTGGATTTTACTTGCCAGGTAGCTGTGGCAGAGAATATGGGGCTAGATTTGCCAGCTGCTGAAGTTGCCACTAACCCTTTGCGGGAGAGTATGGCTAAACAATGTATTGCCATGGGTGATCTTGTTACGAGACTCTATACCCAGCTGGAGAATCTTAATGTGCAATTAGATCTGCAAAGGCTCCAGCTGGGAATAATTATTGACAAACTCAATATTCAGGAGGCAGAGTTATTACAACAAAAAAAGGCTTCTTCTCCTTCCTTGGCTATGACAGGAACACAGACTGTGGTGAAGGAAACAGACCCCCAGGTCTCGAATCCAGCCAATGTCTCTACCCTAGGGGTGCTGGCTGGGAAAAGATCAGGTGGCTCCCTGCAACTGGATTTTCAGGCATTAGTCTTTAATATCGCCCCCCCCTCGCCCCCCGCGTAGTGGGTATCTGCCACTATGGACTTCCAAATATGCCATACAAAGACATTTATCCTCAATTACGGGAATATCAGTAGGTGCTAATTCTATAGTTCGGTATGTATTGCTACCATCATACGTGTATGTATACCGATTTGTGATTTACTTTTCTAACCGCATCATTGTGGATAATTTGTGGTCGAGGGCTTCGCTATTTGCAGTAAATGGGATTCATTTAGAAAGGGCTTATAGGAACTCCCAGCTCTGCCCCTTGTTGCGACCTCAAGTGAAAGGAATAGCTGTCCAGGGAATAGCTCAAACTAACCCTAGTAGCATATCTATAGTTAATCCAGGATTAAATCCAATGAAACAACAGCAGGAAAATAAATCTCAAGGGCTGCAGGAAGTGGTTATGGATTTGCAGAGGGCTCAGCCTAGTATTAATACCAATCCAAATAGTGCTAGTCAACCGCTCGTCCAATTGCAGAGATCGAGTATGCAGGCCCAACCCATGGAGGAAGCCCCCACATTAGGGGTACTGAGTCATCCTACATTAGAGCAGGAGCTTTTGTCTCCTTTAGAGGATGCTTCTCCCCCTGGAGTTAATGGAGGGGCGATCCTCTCGTGGCCTTTGCCCTTGCCAGATACCAATGTGGGGGCAGGGGATACACATGGAGGTGGTGGCCAGGGGGCCTCTTCTTCTTCTTCTTCTGCTCTTTTGAGCTCATGACTAACATGGACAAAATCTATGGGCCCGATCACAATATGTTCCTGGAATGTGGCAGGGTGGGTTAGGCATAGAAATGACCCAGACTTTATACAATACCTGAAAACATTTTCAGTTATTCTGATCCAGGAGACCTGGTCCAGCGATCCCCTGGATCTAGAGGGATATATTTCCAACTCATTGCCAGCGATTCATAGGAACCCCAAGGGGAGGCCATGTGGTGGGGTGAGTTGCCTTATATCCCAAGATGTCCCTTTCTCAATAATTGAGAATATAAAACTCTCCGGATTCCTGCAGGGACTTGTGGTTGGGTTTAATCCCTTAACTCTAATTCTAACCATATATATCCCCCCCTGCAATGCAGGTTCCTACCGATCCTCGATGTGGGAGACCTTGGACAGTTTACTAGAACAATTGATAATGAAGTATCCCGAGGGCCAAGTCATCCTTATGGGAGACTTCAATGCCCGTATAGGGTCAGACAATCAGGCCCTAGCCCCATTCTGTGATGGTTTCCCCTATGCCCCAGCAAGCCTCTTGGGCCCCAGGAGGTCTAAGGACAAGGGAATTAACACATCAGGAATAAGAATGGCCCAGCTGCTTGTGGCTAGAGAACTGTATGTGTTGAATGGTTCTGGCTATGATGACCTGGAGGGGGAGTATACATTTATTGGGCACCAGGGCCCCAGCACTGTGGATTATGCCCTAGTCTCGGCAGGGATTCTTCCCTATATTACAAACTTTAAACTGGGCCCCCCCCAGTGGGGGACCATCTTCCCCTGGAACTCTTCCTTCTCCTTCCTACTCTAGTGGGAGCAGGAAGGGTACCTCGTAGGCTAAATAGTTCACCAAATAACATGGGGGTAGCTCAAGAGACTGCTTGGGCTCCCCGTTGGGATGACAGAGTATCCTTAGCCATGGGGGCTCTAGTGTTGCAACCACAGATAGCTATAAATGATAGCCTCAGAAAGTTTCGCAGAGGCTCTGGGAATGTATGATCACCTAGTTGTAGAATTGCAGATCTATATTAGGGGGCTGGGCCGGACATTTGCACCAAGAAACAACAAAGTTAACCAGCCCTGGTTCAATAAAGAGTGCCGGCAGACTAGGGCTGAGCTCAAAATCATGTATCGCGATTATAGGAGCTCTGGGGCTGCTAGCATACCATCTCCCTTAGGACAAAATATCGGAACCTCATTAACACCAAAAAGAGGGGCTTCTGGAAGGCCCACTGGAAGTCCCTCCTTCAGGCAGCCAACTCAGGTGACACCCGGGGCTTTTGGCATTTGACGAATACTTTTGTTGGGGGAAGGAAGGATACATTAGAGTCACAGATACCAGTTGCCAAATGGATGGATCATTTTGGCGAACTATATAATTGTGCAGGATCGGATAATGACGGAGAGCAACTAATGGAAGCCTTAAAGGTGGGACTGGAGGAGATGCTAGCGTGGCCACCAGTCCAGGTAGAAGAGAGAGAGATGCTGGTGGATTCCTTTCGGAATGGACGAGCGCCTGGGCTGGATCTCATAAGGGTGGAATTTTTAAAATCAAGCAAGGCCTGGTGGTCGCCCATCCTGGCTGTGTTATTTACAGCCATAAACAACACAGGACGGGTGCCGGGGGCTTGGGCCACGGCACTGTTAGTACCCATTTACAAAAAGGGCTCTAGATTAGACCCGGCCAATTATAGGCCGAGTAGTCTTTTATCAGTTGTATCGAAACTCTACACCAAGTTCCTACTAGGGAGGTTGACCCAATGGATGGGACAGACTGGAATAATTTCACCAGAGCAGGCTGGATTCCAACAGGGATGATCAACGATCGAACACTGCCGCATCTTGCAGTTCCTTGCAGCTAAATACAGGGCCCGCAATGGGGCTCTGTACGTAGCTTTTCTGGACCTTACGGCCGCCTTCGACTCTGTCAATCGGGCTGCCCTGTGGAACAAGTTGAGGAAACTAGCTATAGACAAACGATTGTTGGCTTTAATTCGCTCCCTATACACCAATTCAGCTATGGTGATTAAGATAGATAGGCAAGGTCATATCTCACCTTGTATACCTACCTCGATAGGGGTGCGGCAGGGTTGTGTCCTGGCCCCAGCACCGTTCAATTGTTTTATAGATTGTATTATACCAGTCATGGCCGATCATCGTTTTTTCCCACCCAAACTGGCTGATCGGGCTGTAGGCTGCCTGTGCTACGCCGATGACGTGGGCCTATTGTCCCAAACTCGTGTTGGCCTAGTGAGACAACTGCAGGCATTTGCAGAATTTTGCCAAAGTAACAACGACTATCAATTATGATAAATCAAAAGTTGTGGTTTTTTCTGCTCGATCAAGAACTAAGGGTTGGTCTGTTGAGGGTATCCAGATTCAGCAGGTGGGGGTGGCCTTTAGATATCTGGGAATACTTTTCCACAGCTCAGGGCGATGGCAGGAACACATTAACAGGGCAATGCGCCTGGCACAAGCCACGGCGCAATCAATAAGCAGACTGTTTGCCAGGCAGGGGAGAATGGCGGTTCTTCCAGCGCTCCAAGTGATTAATAGCAAAGCGAGGGTGCAACTGTTATATGGGGCAGAATTATGGGCCCCATTTTGCTCGAGCTTAGTGGATAGGATCCATTGCAGAGACTTTTAGGAGCCCCGAGAGGCACCCCTTTGGCAGCCATCTGGGTGGAGCTGGAACAGGAGTCGTGGTCTCAGGTAGCCAGGGAAGCTGTCTACAAATTCTGGCTTAAAATACAAATGGGTCAGGGTTCTATTTTACTTAAGGCCATGTCTGAGGATTCATACTCGGATCAGTGGTCCCTTAAGGTGGACCATCAATTGAAGGAGATGGGAATCTCCCTGATGTATTTAAAGCATAAGCTCCCTGACTCCCTGACCCTGTTCCTCATCATTACTTGTAAGAGAAATACAGGTAAAACTATATTACAGATGGTATTATACACCAGTAGCACTTAAAAAAGCTAACATAATTGAATCAGATACTTGTTGGAGGGGCTGTGACTCTCCAGGTACAGCACTACATTGCTGGTGGCAATGTTCTGAAATCCTATCCATTTGGAGAGAGACATGGCATTGGATGCAAAAAATTGTTGGAGGAGTAATACCCTTCAGTTCAAAGATAGCCCTCCTGGGTATCTTTCCTAAAAACTCATATATAAGGAATTCATCCTGGTATGCCAACAAATTCGATTAGCCGTACTCCACACCATAGCTAGTAAATGGAAGGCCCCAGCCCCTCCGACACTCACAGAAGTACGTATGCGATTATGGTACATGATTAACATGGAACGAACCTCAGCAGACATAAATGACAAACTGGAAGCCTTCTATACTATCTGGAGTGGACCAAATGCTGGACAATTGTTTTAGAAAACCTGACAACAGAAATACTGGACAATCCTATCCTATTTAAAGACATTTAATATAAGAACGAAGACACCTTAAGACAGAGCTGGATTTAGGAATTTTTCACCCCAAGACCCTTCTCAGGCTGCTGCCCCACCCCCCAGCAAAGCCCCACCCCCACTGTGCAAAACAGACGAGCAGATGTACAAAATATGCAAGATATACAGAGCTGAACACAGAAACAGCATAAGCCAACACACCAGGTAGTGGCCCGGTGCGTTGCAGGCCTGGCCTCCAGCCTCCCCTTACAGCCAGCCTATGCCACCGGTAGTGAAACCAGGCCATTCCCCACTAGGGGTACTAGAACATTCCTCCTGGGCCTTTGGCCCCAGTACCTAAGTGTACTCCCATTTTGATGCTCCAGCAATGGGGCTCCAGTCTTCAGCATCCTCCTTGCAGCCTGCTGGCTTGGAGGTCTGGCAGCTCCTGCTAGTTCCTCAGTAGCGGTATTAGACCTTTCGTTCTAGGACTTCTGATGAAACTCTATAGTGGTTTGCTCCTGGCTTTTTCAGCTGCATAGTGTGCCCTTCTCGAGAAACGTCATTAGGAAGTCTCCTTCTCTTTTTGCGGCTTGTTTCATATTCATCCAACCCAGAGAGTTCCTTGGCTGTCTCCTCGTAAAGCTCGAAGTTGTTCCAGGTTTCTTCTACTAGTTGAACAAGTCCCCCGTACAGCTCAACAACTGCTCCGATATCAATGTCCACACTTTGTAGACATTTGCTGGAGGCATTGAATCGTTCCAAGAGAGAATCCCAAAATGTTGCCAAGATTGCAGTTTCTAGTCGTTCCAAATGTCTCAGAAGTCCAGTAGCTTCACTTCGATTTGCTGGTTTTTCTGAGGTATCGTGCCCAATTCTATCCAATGCTTGGATTATTTGGTTCCAAGACTTATTTAGACTTTGACACGCTTCATCCCGGGCCAACAATCTTATGACGGACAGATTTTTTACAACAGTAGATTTTGACTCAGTCTTCAGGCAAGAGTTCAAAACCTTCCACCGATTTGTTGATGCAGAAAAGAAGTTGTATAGGTGTTGCAGTGTTCCAAAAAAGGAAACTGCTTCATGACAGCATTCAGCAGCACAGGTTCCCACAAGGTTGAGAGAATGAGCTGAGCAGGGGACATATACAGCTAATGGATTCAGCTGCTTAATCCTGGGTTGGAGACCACCGTAGGCATCAGACATATTGCTGGCATTATCAAACGATTGTCCTCGATTGTCCTCAATCAAACGATTGTTCTGTTACTGCTTTTGAGAGTTGTTCTGATTTGTGTCCTGGGTTTGGAATGAAAGTCAAAAACTAGGGGTGGGAATTCCGGATCTTCTGGTATCCGATACTGCCCGGTATTGGGTGTACCGGCAGTATCAGATTAAACCTGGTAATCCGGGGTAATTTACCGGATTCCCCGTACTGGATTTTTTACATTGCGGCCATTCAAATGAATGGCCGCAATGTAAAAAAAAAACACAACCCCCCCCCTTTCCTTCCCCAGTCCAGGCTGCGTGGGTGGAAGGGGAGACACACACCCCACCCACCCTGCCCATCCTGGGTTTTTTTTTAAAAAAATTCCCCCAATGCCGCCGGCGACCCAGAGCCCGCACGAGCAGGTAGGTAGGTACTGTAGGTTGTACTAGGGTGATCCCTGGGGTGGGGGGTGGTTTCACACACACCCCACCCCAGGGATCACCCTGCCTCCCCACCCAGGGATTGCCTACCTTGTGCTCCGGGCGGCGGCAGCGGTCTGACTCCGGCGGCTTCAGCGCTGACTGTGGCTGCTGGCTTCAGTGCTACTAGGCCTTCCGGTGAACTTCCGGGTTCCCTGGAAGGCCTAGTAGTGCTGAAAGTCGACAGACATAGCCAGCGCTGAAGCCACCGGAGTCGGACCGCCTCCGCTCGGAGCGCAAGGTAGGCAATCCCTGGGTGGGGAGGTAGGGTGATCCCTGGGGTGGGAGGTGTGTTAAACCACCCCCCACATCACCCTAGTACCTGCTGGTGCGGGCTCCGGGTCACCGGTGGCGGCCCAGAGCCCGCACTAGTAGGGAGTCGGGACTTAGGGTTACAAAAAAATTTTTTAATTCAGGGTGGGTGGGGGGTGCCCCCCTTCCACCCGCACAGTCTGGGAGGGGGAGACGGGCGGGTTTTGTGTTTTTTTCATTGATTTCAATGGGGACAGTTCCCCATTGAAATCAATGGAACAAATCTGGTACCGGTAAACCGGTACAAATCCGGCAATCCGGTTTTTGTGAATCCGGTAACCGGTAAATCCGGTAGCCGGTATTTGACCTGATGTCCCACCCCTATCAAAAACCATTCAACCGGTGCACCATCTTCCTTCACTTAGTGAATAATAAGACTCAGTTGATCCACATGGGACACATCAGGTGTTGAGTCAACACTTACAGAAAAATACTTTGCCTCCTTTATCTCGTTGATAATTATTCGCATTAGTTTTTTAGCCATTCGTTTTATGAACTCATTGCAAATCTGTGTTGAAAGGTAGGATGTTGTCCCAGACCCTGTACTGCTGTATTGTTAAATATGATCTCCAAGGAAAGGGTCAAATTCTGCAATGAGTTCCAGGATCATCATGTAGTTGCCATTTGTAGGAGATCCAAAACCTTCATCTCTGCCTATAAAAGCCAGTCCATGAGAGGCCAGTGCTTTGACCACTGCAACAACACATCTGAGGATGTTTCTCCAATAGGTGATTTCTTGGTTAAGCTGTTCTGTGATCTTCCGGTCAACCCTTCCTAGGATGTTTGACCTGCCCTTTAGTGAGAGAACACATGTCTTATGTGCAGGAGACTTCTCATGGTTCTTTACTCATGCACTGGTAATTCTTCCAATTGTTGAAGCCTTGTTTTGCAAACTGTGATATTCCGCCAAACAAATGACATGGTGCACAGAACACAGCGAATCTGCTTTCGGAGTACACAAGCCAGGTTCGATGCATTTATGCATCATTTTGGAGTTGGCACTTGAAAATTTCCTTTGACAAGTACCTGGTTTTGTTTGGGTACTGGTGTGCAGTTTTAGTAAAATCTGCATTTACATTCTGGTCAAAACCATGGGTTGCCACGTGATCTTGGGTCAAGTCATCAATTGCCCAGTCAGCAGGGTCTTTGGAGAATTTAACTGGTATATGCTTCTCAGGCACATTATCTCCAGATGACAAAGGACCAGGAAGTTCTTCATGCACGTTATCTCCAGAGGACGACGGATCAGGAAGTTCTTCAGGCACGTTATCTTCAGACAACGAAGGACCAGGAAGTTCTGCAGCATGAAAAGTCACAGCCATCCCTGATGTATCTTCTTGGGATGCTGCTGCTTTTTGTTCAATTGATGTGAAAAACACCTGTAACTTAGGAGTTTTTTTCAGCAACTCTTGATTGCGATTCTCCTTTTTCTTTCTTAGAGTTCTGTAATCTGCCCCGCTTAACCCTTTCCTGCCGTCTGACATTTTTGTTGAGTGACATGAGCAATTATTGACTCAACTGATTGTTGATGACCTCTAAAATCAAGAGACAAGCAAGCTAGCTCCCTCAATGGAGGGACACACACCTACTGGAGCAGTCTGGTAGATTAGTCTGCCTAGACTCAGGGTTCCATGCTGAGGGTAGAAGTGCGTGCGTGCGTGCGTCTCTCTCTCTTACCTGTTCTTGCTGCTTTGCCTACCTGCTACCGCTGGTGTCCCAAGCGCTGTTGCTGGACTGGATCCAGGAAAGTTGGGGCCCTGTGTGGAATCAATAGAAATATTACAATAAGTCATCCAAAGTCTGTCTAAAATATAATACACTGTCCCTAGGCCACACACCTCTGCCTAAGGCTGCCCCACACAGCTCCCAAGCTGCCCATCCTATTGTATTAGTATACTATTATACTATATTATACAAAGCTTGCAAACTTTTATCAACAGAAGTTAGTTCAATAAGGGATCATCTGAGCTACTTTGTCTCAATCTCTTACATTTTGGACCAACACAGAAATCACACACTCTCCATGGTACCTACCAGGGGTGGCTGGTGGGTTTTGATGTTGGAGGGGCAGTGGGGTAGTAAGACCGGTGGGCCTAGGGGCAGAGCCTAGCCTAGGGGCAGAGCCAGGGATACGGTAGGCGGAGTCAGGGCATAACCCAGCTAGAAGCAAGGAGTTCCCAGGGTTAACGTTGGATGGGCATTACATTACTTAATCCAGTAATTTCAGTTAGGCAGTTTATGTTCACCTCCTCTGCCAGGTTTAAAAGCAGGCAGATCACCAGACTAACAGTTACATCTCACGATTTCAAAACCTCAATTGAATCATGGGACACTAAATACTAATTCCTGCTCACCCTCTGCTGCATGTGTGTTGGGGGGAAGATTACTGTATTTAACACTCCACATCATCAAGTGAACGAAACCCATATAAAAACCAGAAAACCACACACAAACAAAACAAACCATTCCCACAAGCCCCCAAAGGCATCCCCGGCAGCCAAACACCTGTGCAAGCACACAGGCCTTTTTAAAAAAAATTGGCCAGTTTCAGGGATGCATTGCCACCAAATCAGACACATCCAGACCAGCATCCCTAGTAGCTTCACCAACAAACTGCAAGCAGTCAGAGAAGCACAGCGCTCCAATGTCAGTTTCAGCTGCCGACAGAGACAGACAGAGGCAGAGAGCGCTCAGTCAGAGCAGCGTGCCCTGCCCCCGCTCTCCCCCATCACCGGTGCCACTGACAATAGCGCTCAGTGAGCTATCAGTGGCACCGGGGATGGGGGAGAGCGGGTGCAGAGCACTGCCCCAGGTGCCCTCAGCTTAGGGCTGCCGCTGGTACCTATGCCCCTGTAACCTACCCCACACCCCCAGTCCTCCTACTCTATCTGCCCACAGCATATCCCCATTAACAAAATCAAGGGCATGCTTAAGGCAGGATTCAAGGTGACACATGCTTGAGGCAAATGCAGATTTGGTTAAGATCCTGAAGGGATATGTTGTGCCCTATGCAGCCCTGCAACATGCATGACGGGTGGGGAGGCACTTGTTTAATAATACTCTGAGAGTTGATTCAGCCTGGGAATTCCCTCTCTGCAGTTCAAACCTGAAGGGGCAGGTAACGAGCTGAGCATGTCTGGAATCCGCTTCCCCCAGGACAGTTGCCAGACAGACCCACTCAGCTGTAGTGTCTGTAGAGCAGAAGCAAATCAAGCATCTTTGCCAACCTTATCACTCCCTGAAGGGCAAGGCGTTTGGTGAAGGAGAACATTCCAGGACCTTCAGTATAACCTTCAGAAATTGATTTCAAAACTTATGATGAGAAGGTCAGAGATGGGGGGGGCGCAACTACAAGGATATACCAGAGCCCCAAATTTCTCTTAAGAAGTCTGTCTCCACCAAGTTTAGGAGTTTGGGGTTTCTGCTCTAGCAGTGCAAACACCTGTGACCTTCTTCATCTGCTCATGCCCCTCCTCTCAAATACCCTGGCCTGGAAGAAGATCACTGCGGAACTAGCCCTCATAACTGACACTAGGGTTGCTACCTTTTGCCATTTGACCCCAAGACTCTTATAGGCCAAATGCGAGTCTCAGGATCAGATTGCAAAAGATGGCAACTAGGGTTGTCACCTACGCAAATGTTTAAGGAATGCTTATGAAAAATACATGTTGCAGGACCTGCATTGATGACTAAGGTGCAAATGAAGTCCTGTAACATGTATTATCATGTGTTCCTTAAACATTCTCATAGGTGGCAACCCTACTCCCGCCCCCACCCCCTTGCAAATGGCCTATGCCATCCCTCCCCCAGGTTCCCTTGTTTTCCACTTCCCACCCCCAGGAGCACTATGATTCCTCCCCCCAAATCCCACCGTTTGAGGACATGCACGCATAGAATGCCACAAACAAATCCCCAACCCCAAGGATGCCACAAACAAATGCCACAAATAAATCTCCCCAAGGATGCCTCAATGTTCAAAAATTATGAACTGGGCCCTAAAAATCATGAAACTTAAAACAAATTAATTTTAGATTCTTTTTATTTGTCTTTGGGTTTTGAGCCTTTCAGGCACATACTGCAGGTGTATTTTCAAGCTTTCCTCTGACCTGAGAGCTAAACACATTTTTATTTTAGAATGAAAGCTGAAACTTATTTGTTAAAGAATGTTTAAAGATTTTTTTCCGGTATAGGGGGCTCCCTGCCCAGGGGCACCAGGAGGCCGCAGGGGCAGCCCTGTGCCTGGGTTGGGTGAGACCTGAGTGCAGGGTTCTTTCACATCATGGGGGTGGGAGGGTCCCCATCCCTCACCTGCCTCTGCCTGCTATTGCTGCAGCAGCAGCAGGACACTGGGACACCGATTGGACTGGGAGATAAAGCTGTTTGTAAATAAACAACCCCTTCCCATGTGAGTAATAAAAGGTTGTTGCCTTGTAAAGAAGGTTCCTTGAGATGGCTCTAAACATTCTCACAACTGGCTTGTGCATGCTCGCCCTATTCAAATAATAGACCACGTGATGGTCTCAAGCCCCTCTAGTATAAAAAGCACTCTTCCCCTCAGAATGACAGTTCCTTCCAACTCTTTCTAGGAATATATATAAGAAAATTCCATGCAGGGCTGGAAGGGTGGGTGTTGTGAGAATGTTAGAAGCCATCTCAAAGAACCTTGTTTACAAGGCAGCAACCTGCTGTTTTCCTTCGAGTGGCTCCTCACATTCTCACAACTGTCTTACTTTTACTATCTTAGGTAGGAATTTAGGATGTAAAGCAATATCTAGTCTATGCTGGAAAATCTGCAAATATGGTTCTGACATTGTTATGGCTGCTATTTCACTAACTCTTCTTAATGAAGTTATTGCTAACAGGAATACGGTCTGTCTTTAAACCCCCACCCCATAACCAGTTCATTTGCACCCCCAAATAATCAATTCATGCTGCCCTAGGGGTGCAAATGAAATGGTTATGGGGTGGGGGCAGGAGACAAAAAGGGGGACACATCTTGACTTCTTGGCCAGGGACCCATTCCACTGTGCCTGCCGTTTACTGGGCATGAGTAAAGGGGGGCTGCAGGACAGTGTGGGAGCAGGCTGGGACTGCAGGACATCAATGAGGGGGCAGGACAGCAGCAGGGAGAGAGGGGCTGCAGGACAGCAGTGGGGTGGGGAGGGGGCTGCTGTAGGACAGCAATGAGGGGGCAGGACAGCCTGGGGGGGCTTCAGCCTGCAGGACAGCAGCCGGGGTGGGAGGGGCTGCAGGACAGCAGTGGAGGGCCTAGCACACGCGCGTGAGTAGCTCCCTAGGGTGCGAGGCCAACAGAATGCTGAGGATGCAAGATTCAAGCGCCTCAAGCAACCTGAGAAGTTGGGAGCCTGGAGCAAGGAAGCAGGCACTTTTACTGAACTGACCCCCTTTCCTTGCTGCCTTGAAAGGGCCCCCCAAGGCCAGGCGCCGTGCCCACCCGGCCAACTCGAGCCCTCCACACAAACACCCCAGCCGCTCCCCCCCCTCGGCAAGTCAGAAACCCCCCAACCCAGTGCCTCCTCCAACTGTCCTTCCCCCTCCCTCCAGACCCCAAACCCAGAGGAACCCCCATCCCTTAGCCACCACTAATAGACAGGGCAGGGGCTCCCTGAGCCTGAGCAGCCACAGCACACACACACCCTGTCTCGCCTGGAGCCACGCCACCTCGAGGTCACCTACTTGGAATCTAAAGAGCAAAGCCTCGAGTTGGTTTCAGATCCCCGCCTCAACTCCTGCTTGTCGCCGCCACCACCACGGGCGGGGAGCCCCTGCCCTGCACGGTCAGTCGGGTCCCCTTGCTCCACACACTCAGAGTTCCTTCCCGCCCGCCTCGTCATTCCTGAAGCCTCAGAACTGTTGTTTTTTTTCTTTTCTTCTTTTTTCTCTGCTGTCGGTGGCTCACACCCACGTGCCTCGTGCCAGCAGCTCTCCACTCCAAGTCGCACCCCTCTCTGCGTGTGACGCAAGTGAGTGAGTCTCGGCCTGCAGGGGAGGGGAGGGGAGGAGGGAGGAGCCAGAGAGGAGGGGGATTCCCAGGCTTCAGCTGCTGCTGCTGCTGCTGCGGGGGCAGGGCAGCACCCGCAGCAGCATGGAAAGAAAAGAGAGAGAAAAAAGAGCAGGGCAGGGGTGGTATGTGTTGCCTCCCCCTTCCCTCTCCAGAAAATGCTGCCTGAGACCTGGGCCTTAAGGGCCTTTCCCTAAATCCAGCCCTGACCTAAGAGCAATAACCCTCTCAAGACTTACCAACTGACCACAAATTGCAGGACCACTACAACCGAACCATGAGCAACTGTACTCATTTATTTTAATACGTTTTTATTTTTCTTTCTTTTCCTTTTTTCCTTTTACATGTAAATTTGAAAATGTATCTAATAAAAAAACTGAATAGGTCACAAGTGGATATTTCAGTTCCCAATATACCTGTAGATGTCATAACTTGTAAAAAAGCTGTGAACCTTAATAAAACAAATGTAACTGAGATTTCAGTATTAAATAAAAATAAATAAATAAGGAATATAAATTATCAAAGGGTACTTTCAGACATGACGCTAACCACCCTTTAACCACCCTTGGTGGTTATTTATGCATGTTGCAGGGCTTCATAGGACACCAATACAGACCTGCAACATGCATAAATAACCACCAAGGGTGGTTAAAGGGTGGTTAGCGTCATGTCTGAAAGTACCCA
>QEPC01011140.1:182604-198608 GCA_003113815.1 Sphenodon punctatus
GGGGGGGGGGGGGGCGGTAGATAACAGCAACACGGAGGTGGAGAGGGGAGTAGAGGCATACAGAGTGAGTGTCAAAGGAGGGGAAGGAGAGAGGGGGGTTGGAACTGGCAGGAAGAGGCGTGGAGGAGGCCTACGCCACCACCCCGGCCTTCAGAGTGGGGCTGGTGGAGAAGGAGAGTCAGTGGGGGTGATCCAGGTTTCAGTAAGGGCGAGAAGGTGAAGGGAGTGAGAGAAGAAAAGGTCATGGATATAAGGGCCTTTGTTAGCAGAGGAGTGACAGTTGCAGAGGGAACAGGAGAATGGGAGTCGATCAGCAGAAAGACAGGGAATGGGGATAAGATTAGGGGAAGGGGGGCGAGGGGATCAGTGGGAAACTGGTCTTGGGGAAGAGGGCAAGAAATGGTGGGAGGGATGGTGGAGAGAGATGACAGGCTTAGTGGGGTGCAGGAGGAGAGGGGAAAGGAGTAGGGGAAGAAGCAGGTGAAAAGGAAAGGGGAGAGGGGTGAAGAGGGGAGCGAGGGGGTGAGAGAGGAGGACAGGCATCCCGGTGGGTTGGTTCCAGAGTGGGAGCTCGGCTGGATCTTGATGTTGTGCTGGTAGCCGCCTCCGTCCGCTATGGGCCCGCCAACGGCCCTTCACCCTTTGGTGCCGCCCAGAGGGCACCACCCTCTGGGTGACCCTTTCCTTATGATGGGGATGATGGGCAGCGCACCTGGGGTGGGGTGGGAAGGCAGAGTCACACAGCTGGAGTTGATTCCCGCAGCATCTAGAGAACAATCCCCCCTGCACAGCTCCGCCCTCTGGGTGGCCCTTTCCTTATGATGGGGATAATCCCAACAGGATGCCCTCCTGGCTTTATTGCAGGGGTGTGACTCTGTAATTACTTTACAGGTGGTTACTTTCTTGACTGCTGTGATGAGAATCTGTGATGAGAATCACAGATTCTCATCACAGATTCATTCAGATCACAGATTCATCATAATGTTCCATTATGATTCTCATCACTGCTGTGATGAGAATCATAATGGGGGGTACTAGTGAGCATGCTTGCATGACAGACGCATGGTGACAGTGAGTGAGCTCCGCCAGGATCCCAAGTACAAGGGTATTTTAACACTAGCAAACCTTTTCAAAACGCTACAAAAACAACTTTGCCAAGTGTCTAAATGGTTAGGCAGCCAAAAGAAGTGACAGAACCTCTATTAAAAGGTTCTGTGAGCAACAAACTGCTCCATCTTCACAGGCCTCTGAGCCAAGTGGAGAAAACAATATGGCTGCCACCGGCACAGAGCAGATTATAGAAGGCCCTGAGCAAGCCACGAATGTGGCAGCAATGTTCATGGATTTTAAAAATTACCTGAATCAGGCTCAGGTGGATCTCATGGAGGAGATGGGGTCACTTAAAAAAGTTTTTAATACTGTTTCCAAGAAAGTGGAGATGGTTACCAAGCGAATTGACCACACAGAACAGAATGCATTAGATGACAAGGGCCTTGCTCAGGAAGACATTTTACAATCCCTTTCTGCCTCAGTGAAGAAACTGTCCAGTGGGGGTCCATCTGACCCCGGACCTCCCGGCCTTCCGTAGGAACTGTAAGACCTGGCTGTTCCGTCAGGCATTTGGCGAGGGAGAGGGGTAAGGTGGGGGCGATGGGGTGTGGAGTGGGGGTTTTCCCCCCTGTTTTTGACTACTATGTTTTAAAGTGTTTTAAAATTGTTTTATATTATATTTATATTTTTTTCTATTATTGTTAGCCGCGCTGGGCTGCCTGTGGCGGGAAGAGCAGGGTACAAATTTTGTTAAATAAATAAATAAATGTGAGGAGATGGGTTGTTAGATTTTGTTTGGTTATGTGTTTGTTTTCATTGTATTTTTTTTTTTAATTGACCGAGGCCCAGAGTCATGCTTGATGACTCAATGTGCATCCAGGAAGAGCAATGGCTATGTTGAAACTGGGACCACAGGAATGCATTGAATTGAGAGAGGCAGCACTTTTTTAAGGTCAGCCTTTTAAAATAAGGGGTTATACCCAGATAATCTCAGGCTGAAAACATGCAGTTTTTAAAGTTAATATCCCTGAACGTACAAGGCCTTAATTACCCAACTAAGAGATGTCGAGTTACTCATTTTATTTTATTTCAGAAGGCATAGGAGTATTCTTTTTACAGGAGTCACACCTCCTCGGACAGGATGTTGGATGTCTGAGAGATAGATATACTGGTTTTATATATTTTTCATGTGCACCTAAGAAGCAGGCTGGGGTCATGATTGGCTTTTCAGCTGATGCTGATTTTCAGTTGCAGAGACAGATAAAGGACCCTGAAGGTCACTTCTTAATCTTGATTGGAATATTTGGGGGGTCAATGACATACGTTTGTTAATGTATATGTTCCCAATGGAAATTCAGGTGATTTTTTTCAGGATCTCATTGCTAGGATCCGGGAGGTAGCCCAAGGGTTCATTATAATGATGGGAGATTTCAACTGCCCCCTTTCTTCCCTTGATAGATCCATTAACTTACCCTTGGAAAAATGGCAGAATATAGTAGCTCAACTATTTGTGAAGACAACCTAAAAGATGTCAGTAGTTTGTTAGATCCCTATCACAGAGAATATTCCCTTTTTTCTGCCCGCCATGGGTCTTATACGAAAATAGATCATGCTTTAATCTCTCCTGAGGGAGTTGATCGATGCTGTGACTTTTCCACTGCCCCTGCAGTTTTCAGAGACCATCTAGCTATATGCCTTTCAATTCAAACTGTGGTTCAGACTAGGAATCCCCAGAGAATGTGGAAGCTCCCAGTTAACCTTTTATATAAGTCAATGAGTAGAGATCGGATACTGGAGATTTTTCAAGACTATTTACAAAATAATGACACCCCCCATGACATCCTATATGTTCTGGGACACTGCTAAGGTGGTGTTGAGAGGTGAATATATCTCTATGGTTTCACATCAAATAAAGGAAAGGGCGGCTGAATTAAAGAACTATATGCAAAATTGAATAAACTTTTATTAGCAGATAAAGCTGATCCCAGTAAAAAGCATCAGAGAGACAAAATGAAGATTAGAGGGAAGATAAACTTAATAGAGGCAGACAATACAGCTCAACAATTGAGGCGGACAAAACATCTCAACAATTGAGACAGGTCAAATGTATTTTATTATGAAAAATGTCATAAGGGGGACCGCTTGCTAGCCAATATGGTGAAAAACAAGAGAAACAAAGCTATGATTACTCAGCTAAAAAAAGATAATGATCAAGTGACCACGCAAACAGAAGAAATGACAGAGACCCTAACCAAATTCTATAAAAATGTATACAAATCATCTTCCTCAGACAAAAATGGGATTAAGTCTTTTTTACAGGCACTTAAACTTCCTAAACTTGATGAGTTCCAAAGCAAGATGCTGAATGAGACTATAACAGAGGAAGAGATTAAAAATACTATTAAACAGCTTCCCAAAAGAAAAATGCCTGGACCAGATGGCTTCCCTATGGAATTCTACCAAGTCTTTATTGACCTGGTGGTGCCTATCCTTATTAGGGTATATAACAATATTCTTAGGTTGGGGATGATGCCCGATTCTTTTTCTTATGTGAATGTGGCCCTCTGTCTCAAGGCGTGTAAACCTGTGGAGGAGAGTGCCAGCTACAGGCCCATCTCCCTACTCAATACGGACTTTAAAATAGTGTCTAAGACATTGGCTAATAGGCTAAATATCTGTATTGACTCCATAATTGATGCTGATAAATTTGGATTTATCCCTCTCTGCTTGGGGGTGGACAATGGGTGATTTCAGACGTTACGGCCGGGCGGTTCACCACACTCGATTCCCGGTGGGGGCGAACAAAACAACCACCCCCCAGGGCGAATAAAAGCCCCGAACAGATGTGACGGGACCGGGACCACGGCCGGGAATCGGGCCGACACATCACAGATCGGGGCAGCGAAACAGATGTGACGCCGATCCCCAGCCGTGGTCAAAACTCCCAGAAGCCACCGGGCAGGGGCGGGACACAGACATGACCGCCTGAGGACAAACGAAGCCAAAAGGCACACAAGGGAACGCCCACACAAGGGAAATGGGAAGGGAGGGGGGAAGAGGGAGAAGAGACTGACAGGTACCACACACAGCAGGCACACAGACAGCGGAGGCACAGCGGGACACACAGCACGACCACACACCCGGGCACGCACACACAGACCCGCACACACACAAGGGAATGGAAGGGAAGGGAAGGGGGGCATGGATGGCCAGAAAACACACAATCAACAAAGGGAGCAGGGGGGGACACGGAAGGGGGGGAACCACAAGGGGCAGGTCAGGTCACAGGCAGCAGCAACCCCCACCCCCACAGCAGCACAGTCCGCATGGGTGCCCCCACAGCAACACAGGCAGTCTCGGAAAGGGGGGGCGGGACCCCAGGAACAAGGCACGATGGGGGCCCACAATGCACAGCGAGCCGGGCGGAGACGGTCCAGGAGGAACACAGAGACCCCACAGTCACAGAGGGGCAGATGGAGGGCAGCCAGGACAGGCGGAGCTGTGCTGCAGGTCCAAGGACACGCACCCCCCCAGTGGAAGCACCGCGGCCCAGTCCAGGGGCGCCTGAACCCCCAGGTCACACAAGCACCCAAGAGGGAGGGGGGGCCATGCAGCAGGTGGCAGCGCCGGCGGGTGTGGACAGGTAGCTGGACACAGGCGGGTCGGAGAGGCCACGCAGAGTGCTGCACCCAGGCACCAGGGAAGGCAACTGCGGAGGGGAGCCCAGGGTGTGCAGTCAGACTGGGGGGTGGGGCCCAGAGGGGGCCCAGGGCCACAGGCAGGGGCAGCAGCACCCCGTGAAGCAGGCTGCACCACAGCATGTCAGAGACATCAGGGCGGGAGCAGCCAGCGGGGACCGGGCCCCCCCCCGGACTAGGGCGGGAGCCCACACGGGGGCAGGACACCGGGGGGCCAGGAGGAGCACAGGGAGTCACAGGCTGCCACTGGGGGCCACTGCGGGCCCAGGGCCAGGGCGCCCCGCCCGGTGAACCAGGTGGGGCCAATGGATCAAGTCCCGGCGGTACCCCAGCATGGACATGTGGTGGGCGATCAGGTAGTAGGCCTCGAAGGGATCATGCATGGAGAGACCCAGCTGGACGTCCACACGGTACCACACCCCCAACAGGGCCGACATCTCTGCTGCGGTAGGCTCCGACACACAGCAGGCAGCAGAAGGGGGCCAAGGAAGATGTCCCAGCTCCAGCAGCCGGTGGTACACCGCCCCACGGGTGCGCTGGTACCCACGCACCCCGTGAACACAGGCAAAGTAGGACATGGCCAAGGCAGGGCCACCCTCAGCAAGGCACACCATGTAGGCGCTCAGACCGCACACAACCAGCACAGAAACGGTCTCAGCCCCAGACCAGGACACATGCGAACACCGCTTGTCCGGGATGCACCCCTCAGGGAAGCGAACCAGCCCCAGGGTCTCTGTATGCAGCCGGCAATTACAAGCGCTCGCCTCATAGCCGAAGTAGCGAAGTCCGGAGCTCAAGCTCTCAAAGGCACCCGCGCGGCTGCCCGGAGTGCCCAGGAGCAGCTGCACGCCCGGGGTATGCCACAGGTCGCAAAGAGACATGGTCTCACGGAAGGTCCAGATATGGGGGGCCCCATGGGGGCCGGGGAGCGGGAGCCAGGTGGACGGGCAGCCAGCCATGGTCCGGCATGACAGGGAGAATAACACAAAGGCCTGGGGGGGCACACACACCCTCCAGGGCCGGGAGGGCCTCCGAGGGGTCCCAAGGCCAGGGAAAGTGGCTGCGGACCACAACGTTGTAGCACAACAGAGCGAGGCATGGGGTGCGGACCCAGCACAGCTGCAGAACACAATAGCGCTCACACTGTCTGGCTAATCGCACCTCCAAGGCCATACTGTAGCAAACAGTGGGGGAAAGGGGGGAGGGGTGGTGGTGGAGATGGCTGATGGAATGCAGCTGTCCAGGGAGCGCGCAGACCCACGTGCCTGTGCAGGGGCGAGGCCAGGTGCGCTGCCTGCCGGTGCACCCAATTGCATGCACGCATACCCCGGCCCCCCCTTGGGGGGGCCACAGCCGCCTAGGGGCCCGCCCTCCGGACGCCTTGCCATCAGAGGCCCTGTATAACTGTTCTCATCCCCCCCTTGGGCCCCACCACCATGGAGCAGGACAGGGCAGCTGCCTATTGGATGTACCTCGCGCTCGCAGCCGAGTGGTTCCATGACCACACCGAGCAGCTGCGTCTCCTGACCGCGGAGGTGCAACTGGCCGTCCGGTTGCGGGTTGCCCTGGCCTGGATAGCTGCAAGGGGCCTCCAGGTCCACCATGGGTGCCGGAGAGCCTGTGCTCGGCTCAGGGCGCAGAGAATGTCCGGGGTGGATTGGCAAGCTGTGAGCCGGAGACGGACCTGGCCCGCAGTGCTCCGAGGGGCTGCCAGGCGCCTCCTCTGGGCAAGGGAGACCATGCACCGGGCAACCTTGCTTGCTATGCCCATAGGCAGATGACTATGGGTCGCTGAGTGCCGACAGACGTGGTGGGCTAGGGCACTGGCCCACTGGGAAGAGCCAGACTGGAGCGACCAAGAGCACCCTGCTCCGCCTAGCAGAGCTCCTCACACCCTGGCTGGATCAGCAGCACACCTCCATGCGGGACCCCATCCCCATGGTCCAGCGGGTGGCAATAGGGGTCTGGGCCCTCGTTATGCCCGACTCCTGCTGGTCCGTGGCCCAGCACTTCGGGGTGGGGCTCAGCACTGTCGCCTGTGGATGTGTGCGAGGCGGTGGAAGGCATGCTCCTGGACAGAACAATCCAGCTAGTGGACCAGGGGGCCGTGATGGCGGGCTTCGCGGCCGGAGGTTTCCCAAACTGCATGGGAGCCGTGGATGGCACCCACATAGAGATACTCTGTCCAGCTGCTGGGGAGGTGCTGGAGTATGTGAACAGGCACAGTTATTATTCCCTGCAGCTGCAGGGGGTGGTGGATCACCGGGGCAGGTTCATAGACATCTACAAGGGCAACTCCGGCCGCAGTCACGACGCCAGGATCATGACCATCTCACCCTTCTATGCCCGGATGTTCCGGGGGGACTTCGCGGACATGGGCATGAGCTAGATCGAGGGGGTCCCGATGCCCCCTTGTATTCTGGGGGACCCTGCCTACCCCCTCACCCGCTGGTTGATGAAGGTGTACCCTGTACCGAAGACCCCTGCAGAGCAGCTATACAATACCCACCTGTGTTCCAGCCGGACCGTGGTGGAGCGTGCCTTTGGGGCCCTCAAACAGCGCTGGAGGAGTGTAGCTGGGTGCCTTGATTACACCGTCTCGACCTCGGCCCTGGTGATCGGTGCCTGATGCGTGTTCCACAATATCTGCGAGACCGAGGGGGCAGCCCTGGACTACCCCGAGCCCCACCGGCACCCCGGTCCCATGCCCCTGTACGTGAATGCCGAGAACCCCAGGGAGTACCGTTATGCAAAGCGGATCCGGCATGTCCTGACGAGGCATATCACCTGGGGGGCCCAGTTGTGAGGGACTACCCCCCTGGGGCACCCCCCGTGGTTATGTGGCCATGCCCCTGCACAGGTGGGCCCCCACCCCTGTCCCCCACAAATGGGAGCGGCAGCCGTACTAGCGAATGCAGCCTTTATTTACCCCAAGTGCACATGTTTACCATGTCCCTCTACCCCTGCGGTGCCCTGTCCCCTACAGTGGCCCCCATCACATCGCCCTCCCCCTCCCCCCCGTCCCCCAACCCCCCTCACTTCATTGGTCATCCCCGTGAGCGCACGGTGGGGTCCATGGAGCTCTGTGAGCTCTCCTCCTGCCCGCTGTCCGTGTTCCCTGCATGGTCCTGTGCCGCCTCCTGGTCCGGCAGGGGGGCAGGCAGTGGGGGGGGGGAGAGGGAGGCCAGAGCCCGGGGTGGCCCCTGGGAGGCTGCACCCTCCGGACTGCCGGGGGCACCGGGAGGCAGATGTGCTGCCCCTGAGGGTGTGGGGGTGGCTGGGGCACCTGGGCTGCCGAGGGTCCCGGCATTGGGACCTGGGCAGTCAGGGTGCCCGGGGGTGTGCCAGCCATCACATAGGCACACATCATGCCGGCGTGCAGGAGCAGGGAGGTCCCAATATCGTGGGACCTGTCCATTTTGACTGTGTGCTCCCGCACCATCCTGGTGATGGCCTGCTCCAGCCTCCCGAGTGCCTCCACCTGCCTGCTGTGTTCCCAGCGCTCCCGCCTCCACTCCAGGTGCACCTCGGCCTGGAACCTCTGGTCCCTCGCCTCGGCCCACTCCAGGGACCACTCGATGGCCACCTCCATGCGGGCCACGGCCTTGATCATCCTCTCCCCCTGTTCCGCCGTGTTTTGAACAATCTCCTGTGCCTGTTCCTCCCTCCACCTGCGGACCCATGCCCGGTACTCCCGCATGCGCTGCGCTGGGGCCACGGGCCCTGGGGACGCTGCCTGCCGGGGTTGGCCTGTGGGTACGAGAGGGTGAGTCCGATCCTGTCCCCGGTTCCTGCCCCCTGCCCGGGATGGGGCAGGGCCCCTCGGGCCCCCGGGCATCTCTCCTGGGCCCTCCCCACCCCCTGACCCCGGCCCCTCCCATCCCCTCTGACCGCCCAGGAACCCCCTCCCTGCACCCTGGGGTGCCCTCCCTACTGCCCCGCCTGCCTCACCTGGTTCCTGCACCTGCTGGATGGCCTCCTCAGCAGCTGCCGGCTCGGTCTCCTGGGTCCATTCCCACGGTGTTCCATGTCCTGCAGGCGAGGGAGGGGGCTGTGGGTGTTGGGATGCGCGGTTGGGGGACCTGGGAATGGGCCCCCTCCCGCCTTGCTGGCGGGGATGGAGGCTCGGTCTGGGGCGGCCCCTTCCCCCTCCACCCCCCTGGGCATGGTCCCTCCCCTCTCCGTGTCAGCCGCTTACCCTCGATGTCTGTCTCGGATCCCTCGGAGGCTGGCCCCTCGGTGTGGGAGTACTCCCCCATGGACCACTGTCTGAGGGTGGTGACGGTGCTGGCCTTGGACTCCACTTGGCTGGCCTGGGGGTGGGTGCTTTCTGGGCTGCTGCCAGGGGGGGCCTGATGGTGCCGGGGCGCTCTTCCTGGGGGTCCAGGGCCCCGGAGCTTGTGTCTACCAGGCGGGCAGCGAGAGGAGGGGGTACCTCGGCCCGTACCCTGCCCTGGACCACTGCGCTGCCCACGAGCCGTGGGGTGACTATGGACCCCTTCATATGGAGGATGAGGTCCAGGACATCATAGAAGGTTGCAGTCCGGGCCCCATGTCTGGACCACCTATTGTTGTCCTGGATGGCCTTGTGCCCCCTCTTCAGCTCCTTGGCCTTTGAGCGGCACTGTGCGCTGGTGCCCCGCCGCCTCCATATCCTGCACTATGTCCTGGTAGACATGCTCATTGCGCTGGTTGAGGGCGAGCTCCAACTGGTACTCCAGGGTCCCCCAGATCCTGATGAAGTCCCTGGTCTCCTGGAGGCCCCACTGGCCCCCTTGGTGGTACGCCTTCCTCCGTCATCTCCACAGCGGGTTGTCCTCCTCTGCCTCCGCCCGAGCAGGGCCAGTGTCCTCCGGGGGCTCGTCCGCCCGGGCCCTTTTCCGTGTCTGTGGGGACAGTAGGTGGGGGGTGTAGGGTTGGATGCAGGATGGGCCCCCTTGCAGGGAACCCCTGTCCCCAGCCTCCCTGCCGGTCGCCCGAGTGTGGCCCGTGCCCCCCCCAGGAGCCCCTGTGCCCCTTGGGACCCTCCCCTTCCTTCCCCTTACCCATTTCCTGGGTGCCTCCTCCGGCCCCGGTCCGGCTGCTGTCCCCGGGGCGTCGCATCCCATGTGCTGCTGTGGGTGTTGTCTCTGCACCTCCTGCATGGTCGGCATGACCCCCGTCTCCCCCTCCTCCACCTGCACTCCCTCCACCTCCGTCGCTGCCCCTGCCTCCTCCTCCTCCTCCTCCTCCTCCACCGTTGCTCTCTAGCCCACCACTCTCTTCCGCCTCCCTCCTCGCTCCATCCCGCCACGCTTGCCTGCTGCTGGTTTCCCTTTAAATCTCCCTCCGGTGGTTGTGATGTTGCTGGTTGCTTGGCAGCGACGCTGCATGCATTGTCCACGGCTGGGGCTCGTTTCCTTTGGTTCCGCCCAGGAATTGGCATGCAGACGTTACTTTTTGTTGTTTCCCAGTGGGGCTCTCTTTGACCACGCTTCCTGGGATTTTGCTCCGGGGAACCCGGGAAGTGTGGTTGAAATTGACCCCATGTGGGTATTGACCATGGTGAGCATCTGGCGCGCGCCGAACAGAGGTTCAGGGCTCTTTGGCCCCACCGCAGGATTGAACGTGGTTCACTGTGGTTGAGCGTGATCTCGTAACGTCTGAAATCACCCAATGTTAGAAAAGCAATAAACCTAATCCACCAAATCAATGGGTGAAAACAGACATCATCATCATTATTAATTATTATTATTATTATTATTATTATTATAAACATTTATATAGCACCAGTCGTGTGACCTGGTGCTGTACAGAACATAGAATTAGACGCGGTCCCTGCCGGTGGCTTACGACGCTAACCACCCTTTAACCACCCTTGGTGGTTATTTATGCACGTTGCAGGGCTGTACTGGTGCCCTATGCAGCCCTGAAACATGCATAAATAACAACCAAGGGTGGTTAAAAGGTGGTTAGCGTCATGTCTGTTTTCACCCAATGTTTCAAAAATGGATGCCATAATTATATCGATGGATGCCGAGAAGGTTTTTGATCATATTGAGGGCTCATTTCTTTTTGAGACTATGGGTGTTTTCAGACGTGACGGGGCAGCTTCGCCCCGTCCCGAAAACAACCCAGAGATTCCCTGCCGGGATCACCCAGGCATGGCAAACAGACGTGCTGGGGATTCCAGCGGGGAATCAGGGAGGGGGCGGGGCCGCATGGCGCAACATGCGGCCACACGGCCCCGTCCCCTCCATGCTCCCTCGCCACCCGCCCTCTGGGGAGACGGGCGGGCAGTGAGGCCAATGCCACCGCAGTGTCTGGCCGAGTTCACCATGGCCCGGAATCCCGCCGGGGATTCCAGGCCATAATAGCCGACCAGATGTTACTTTTTATTGATGCCCGCCTGGAATCACTTTCACCATACTTCTGTGGATTTTCCCGCCGGGAGCCTGGGAAGCGTGGTTGAAATTGACCCCATGTGGGTATTCAGTGTGGCGAACATCTGGCGGCCGCCGAACAGATGTGCAGGGCACAGTGACCACAGGTGGGTATTCACTGTGGTTCACTGTGATCTCGTCATGTCTGAAAATACCCTATGTGGAGAATGGGTTTTTATGGAAACTTTCTAAAATAGGTCTTAGCAGTATACAGAGGACCAAAATCACAATTGATTATAAACGGCGCCTTATCTCCACCCTTCGATCTCAAAAGAGGAACACAGCAGGGCTGCCCTCTATCTCCTATTCTTTTTGACACTTCCCTAGAGCCATTGGCTATAGCCATCCACCAAACCCCGGAGATTTCTGGAATTGAAATCGGTAATACAGAGCATAAGATAGCATTTTACACGGATGACATGCTTGTCTTTTAGTCATCAGTGATGCTTTATAAGAAGCCAGGCTCCTCAGAGATGCCTCCAAAAGATGTGATCCCCTTTAAAATAGGGAAGTTAAACATCCAGATAATTTATATAAAGACAACTATCCCGCCATATTTTAACAACTGAAAAGAGACATGGACACTTGGTCAGGTCTTGCCTGCTCCTGGCTTGGTCGAGTGAATTTATTTAAAATGTCAGTTCTCCCAAAACTTCTATATAAATTCCTGGTCATCCCAATACAGATACCGCCAAAAATTTTCAAAGATGCAAATGTGTGGCTTAATAAGTGGGTATGGGGGGGAAACGTCCCAGAATTAGTCACAAAGTTCTAAACATTTCCTGTCTGAATGGGGGCCTTAATTTCCCCAAACTAGAATTATACCACCAGGCTGCCATTCTTAGAGCAGTAAAGTACTGGTACTTGACTCCCAGAGAATGCAAAATGGGTGAATTTAGAAGCCAATATAGGGTGTTTTCAGATGTTACGGGACCAGTTGGCCCCATACTGAAAACAACCAAATCATCCCCCGCCGGGATGACCCCGTCACGCCGTATCAGACGTGCCGGGGGATCCCGGAGGGGAATCTGGGAGGGGAGGGGCCGCATGGCGCAATGTGCGGCCGCAAAGCCCCGCCCCCTCCACGCTCCCCGCCGCCCGCCCTCTGGGGAGACGGGCGGGCGGCAGGGCCAATGCGGCTGCAGCATCTGGCCGAATTTGCCATGGCCCGGGATCCCGCCGGTGATCCCGGGCTGTGGCACCCGACCAGATGTGATTTTTTTTTTGTCCCCACCGGGGATCACTTTCACCATGCCTCCTGGGAAATTCCCATGGCTCGCCCGGGAAGCGTGGTTGAAAATGACCCCATGTGGGTATTGACCGTGGTGAACATCTGGCGGCCGCCAAACAGACGTTTGAGGCACAGTGACCACAGGTGGGTATTCACCGTGGTTCACTGTGATCTCGTAACGTCTGAAATCACCCATAGTCGGTGTTTGTAACTGGAGAGAGGCACTGATTTCTCTCAAGCTCAAAGGACCTTTGACTCAGAGACATTCTTTTATTGAATTAGCTTGGAACACTTGGTGCAAGAGTGCCCTTAAAATAGGGATAGGTGGAACAGTGTCACCACTATTTCCTATTGATAATGGAACCTTGAGAGATGGAAATGTCGCCCAGCCTCTGGTCCGGAGTATGAAACAAAAAGGACTTCACGTTGCCAAACACCTGTTTTTAAATTACCAATTTAAAACACAGCCTGAGCTGCAGGCAGTGTTGCAATCTTCTATCGTTCCAATGCAGTATAATCAAATTAAAAGCTTTTTCACTCAATCTAAGAAGCTAAGAGAAGGTTTTACACGTCCTCTCAAAGGGCTTGAAAATATTATGTTTGGCTCATTTAACATTAAAGGATTGATTACTCAGATATATGCAGAGTTAAAGGTGATATGGTATAGAGCACAATTAAATTATGTAAAAAACTGGGAGAATGATTTACAAAAGCAATTAGAGAAAGCCAAATGAAGAGATATATAGTTTCATATGCACAAATGCTCCACTTTGCTCACCATAGCGAAAACACAAACCAAAATTATCCTCCTTCTGTACATGACACCGAGTAGAATTGTCAAATTAAGTCCAGAGGTCTCCCCGCTATGCTGGAAAGGTTGTAATAAGAGCGAGGACCTGCTGCATTGCCTATGGAACTGTATTTATATACAGAAATTTTGGTCTAAGGTCTGGGCCTTTGTAAGGGATGCTACAGGACTGGTGGTGCCTTTCTGCCCTAAGATAGCCCTGTTAGGTCTCTTCCCTAAAATTCCCCTGATGGAGGCTCATAAAAAAAACTTGCACCCAGTTATTCATGGCTGGACAAAATATCATTGTTTGAAATTGGAAAAACGAAAAACCTCCAACGATAGGAGAATGGTATCAAAGGGTCTGGTTCATCATGACTATGGAAAAGGTATAGGCAGATGCTAGAGGTGACCTGGAAAAATTCTACAGTACTTGGTTAGAGTGTTACAATTGTTTGAGGAACTTGGGCACACAAGATGACATTGTGGATCCGATTCTATTGAAAGAAGTTTAGATGGATGCTCATGGAAAATGCTTTGAGAACATAGCACATTTGATGGACCCTGATACTGTATTTATTTATTTATTTTATTTATTTATTTTGTGTGCTTTGTTTTGTTTGTTTATTACTGGCATTGTTATTGGGTGGAACTGGGAAATGTGTAAAAGTACATAAGGATTGGCTGAGTCAAGAATTGTATTTGTAAATGAGTCCTGCTCTGTACCTAGTGATTCCTAGTGTTATACCAATGTGTGGCTATTTGTACTTGACTTGTGCAACTCAATAAACCCTTTTGAAATTTAAAAAAAAAAAGAATTAGATCTGATGTATGCACTGACTCCTCCTTAATTATTATGTTTTATCAATTATAATTTTGTTTTGCATGTACCTATGTATATTTTGTTATGGCTATAGCTGGAACAATACATTGATTTGGATTTGGGTTGTAAGTCACCCTGAGCCTTTTTTAAGGAAGGGTGGGGAAAATGTTTAAATAAATAAATCTGTTTTAAGGGCGATCAGAAAATGGTAGATCAATTTGGAGGAACCCAACTGAGTTAAAATGGAAGGTGATATTTGCAATATAGATAATTTCAGGACCTTACAAACAGACTCAACCAAGACATAATCAACCCAGACTATAGAGCACCCTTTTATTAATGTGGTTTGGTATCTGTGGGAAATGGTAAAGAAAAGAGCTGAGATACATACAGGCAAATCACCATATACATCATTGAAAGGTTTGGGGGAGGGAAATAAATATGTCCTATCTCTTTTATTATCCAAACTTCAGTATAAATGTATTATTCTACCTAATTATCTATTTAATAATTTTAACTTTATAACTTTAAATGAGTTAGAGGAGAAGATACAAAGCAAGATTGATTTTCTGTCATATAACAAGCTA
The DNA here is from genome assembly GCA_003113815.1 of Sphenodon punctatus. Lineage (NCBI taxonomy): Eukaryota > Metazoa > Chordata > Lepidosauria > Sphenodontia > Sphenodontidae > Sphenodon > Sphenodon punctatus. The sequence continues at coordinate 197,203 of QEPC01011140.1, forward strand.
CATAGTATAATGAATAACCAATGAGAGAATCTCTTTTTTTGGGAGGAAGCCAATTTCTCTAGAATTAATTTTATTTGAATTTGAGACAGGCAAGGTACTCTTGTCCAGATTATATAAGGAGCTTAAGAATGTATTTATTTTTCACCCATGGTGGTTACATAAGTAAACGGGAAGATGAACTTAATGTAAAAAATGGGGAGGGGGGGGGGGGGGACATGCACCAACCATGGAAAGTTATATGTCAAGGTTCTAAATCATTAATGGTCAGAGAAGTGCAAATAAAATTGAATCTAAGATGATACCTTATGCGGCAGATGTTGAAAAGATAATGTCTCGCTATCTGGCAGGTGTTGGAGAGGTTGTGGTGAGGTGGGGACCACATTGCACTGTTGGTGGAACTGTGATGTGGTTAGCTTCCTCAGGAGGGTCATTTGGCAGTTCATGAAAGAGATAACAGATCTCAATATACCTTTCAAACTAAATACGGCTTTATTGGAAATTTTTCCCAAGGGTCACAGGATTAAAGAGAGAAAGTTGGCCTGTCATCAAATACAGTTACCTGCCTTACATGCCTTTCCAGTCCTTGGAAATCTCATAGAGTTCTCACCAAAAAAGACCTTCTGCAGAGACTGTGGTATGTTGTATCTATGGAAAGGATTGTCACTGATATAAATGACACACTGGAGGAATTCTACTCCATTTGGACACCTTGCCAGTCACTTCTTTCTAAAGGTCTTGTAATGTCATCTGTCAAGGAAAAAATTCTGTTACACCAAATATGACCGGGTTACCATTGTCTGTAGTCTGTGATTGTGTACAGTATTGTCATATAGGGTACCTGGTTTTCATCCTGCAGTGAAGTTGAAGTTGTCACATTTTGTGTTTGTTCTTGATTTTTATGTTTGATGTTTATATCTTGTAACATATTTGTTTATTGAATATAAATTTAAAAAGAAAATAGAACGAGTGCACCTGACGGTGCAGACCCAGGAGAGTTGACCCCCAGTGTGAAATGGTGGCATGGGACCAGCGGCGTAGCTACCATGGCGCAGGGGGGCGCATTTGATCCCAGGCCCTGCTCTTGGGGGGGGGGGCGCAAGCCATGGGGCCCGAAAAGAAAAAGTCCCATCTGAGGGTTTTTTTGTTTTATTTTTGCCGTGGCTCCACCTGGGTCCCCCTGCCAGCCTGGCAGTGGCAGGGGGGCCCAGGTGGAGCTGCGGCAAAAAAACAACAACAAACCAGCTGTGCATGTCAGGTCGGGACTCGGGAGCCCCCTTGCCACAGGACCAGATGCCTCTGGCCGGCTCCTCCCTGCCACCCTTGCTGCCGTCCGCTCTCCCCTCCCCTCCCCCCCCCCAATCTGCAGCTCCAGGAGGCTTAGAGTGGCGGGGAGGAGCAGCCAGCAG
>QEPC01011140.1:199016-216752 GCA_003113815.1 Sphenodon punctatus
CCATGCCCCTTCCCTCTCCTGCCCCCCCAGCCTTTTATTTGCAATTTTAATTTTATATTTTAATTTCTTCTGCCCCCCAGCCCAGTTTTATTATTATTATTATTATTATCATTATTATTATTAATGTATTAATTTTAATCTCTCCTGCCTTCCCAGTCCAGTTTTATTAATGTGTATTTTAGTCATGTGTATTAATGTGTATTCCCAGATTCCATCCCCATGTGATCCCCTATGTTCCTTTCTGCGACTGTGGTCATTGGTGTGTCTCATCCTTCTCACTTCTGTGTTAGCAGACAAACTTGTTGCTTGACTTTGCCTTTCTTGTGATGTGCTTGTCCCTTTTAAGGTTGTCTGCTATTACCTGTCTTAAATATGTGAACAGGATTTTTTTATCCTACTATGGCATTACCACTGATGGAGAGAGAGAGAGGGTGAAAACAGACATGATGCTAACCACACTTTAACCAGACTTGGTGATCATTTATGCATGTTGCAGGGCTGTATTGGTGCCCTATACAGCCCTGCAACATGCATAAATGACCACCGAGTGTGGTTAAAGTGTGGTTAGCGTCATGTCTGTTTTCACCCAGACAGTTGTCCTACTGGAGTCCCATCCACTTACTGGATGCGGTGCTAGTAGGAAAGTTCTCTGTCTCCAAGTGGTAGGGTTGTACTCAGCAGAAAGGAGTCCCCCAGTGTAAACTAATGTTCTGCCCATCACATCTTAATGCTGAAAACTCTTTGTTGCTGGATTTTTGGAGGCTCCACCTACAATGTGCAAGCCCCTCCCTAGAGCTCTGCCAGCCATAAGGTTCCATGCGGCGCTTAGATGGTCGCCAGGGACAGGCAGGCCCCTCCCTCTCCCTTAAGCCCCACCCCTCCCTTAAGCTCCGCCCACTCCAGGTTTTTGGAGTGCGCGTGTGTGCTTTGCATGCGCACACATTAGGGACCCATAACTAAGGCTTGAACCCGGGCCCTTCTCAACCTTGCTACGTCCCTGCATGGGACTGTGGTAATTTGAGGGTTAACTTTGTTGTGTAGCATGACATCCCCTGAAGCTATGCAGTTCCTGGGTCAGCAGGGACTGAAGGGGAGAGGTTAGAACCTTCTGGCAGTTTAAGAAAGATAGCCACTGATTTAAGCAGCTCTTGTGTGTGCTCCTGATTACCCAAACAGCTTCCAAGCTACATTTGGTGATGAAGCGAAAAGCTGCTTCCCTCCACATGCAGTGCACTTCCCCAAACAGCCTGTTGCTGAATAGCAAGTCCTGCGTGTCTGCAGAAAATCACTGACTGAACCAGATCACTGTATTTTAGTTCTAGGGACACTAGAGCAGCTTCTTAAACCTTCTGGTAAGAAGAACAAGTTATTACTTAAGGACAGTGCATGACTACATTAGGCCGTTTTTAGACGAGCCATTAGAATGCGCATTGCAAGCGCGTTTTAGTATCAGGCGCTTCACTCCAACCCCCCGATATGAAGCCGTGAGTTGTTTCCAAACAACCTTGATCAGGCGCATCGCAAAGCAGGCGCATGCATGCACTGTCCATTGAATATGCGCTTGCTTTGTTCACACCGTGGAACGGAATCAGCACCCGCATGGCAATGTCGTCAGCTGACACCACCACCTGACTACCAAAAGAAGAGAAAGAAGACACCAGAAAAGACAGTAGCATGTCAGTGGGACTGCTGGTCTGCCGGCGGCGCAAAAAGTTGCACACGATCTGGGGGGCCAGTGTCCAGGTAGGCGTTAAAGCGATTTTCTGCAAAGGGGGTTTATGTATTTATGCTGCCTGATGGGTGCAATTTTGGGTTCCCTGGCATTATGTTTCTCTTCTCAACACTGGTTTGTGTCGATTTCATACCTGCATGCAGGTAGATATCATCATCATCATGTTTATTTATATCCCGCCTCATTTCCGAAGACTCGAGGTGGCGTACAACAAAAATTATACATTCACTGGAAGTCCAATCCCACGCAGGGGTCCAGCACACAATCTCAATACAAATACATTAGTACAACAATAACTCAAATTCACAAAATCCAATCATACCCTATCTGGCCACCCCTACACTCAGGCGGTGGCCCCAACCTTCCATATATCCTGCTCCCACCAGGATACTCAGCTGGCTCCCCCCTCTCTCACCGGGAGGGCCAGCCAACATTACAACGTTCAACAATAATGCCCATCCCCCAATAATGCCCATATGGGCGTGGACGCGCGCGCAGACACACACACACATGCAATATTTGTAATTTGTTTATTTCTTTAGCATTATTACAAGTTTGTGAGCGTTTAAAAAAGCACATGTTCCATAAACATCAAACCTGATCCCAGGGAGGGAACATAAGCGTGGTCTTGTCCGGGAAGCAAGGGCTGTTTAACTAGATTACGTTGTTAGTTTAGTGGATTGCATGGCTGGCACCGATGCCTTGTTTCAATGTGTATTTGGTCCTATCAATGAAGAGGCCATCAAGAGATAGCTGTGAAGCTGATATGATATTGACTGACATAATATGTTAAATGCAAGCTTTACAGCCTTCATTCAACTTCCTAGGGAAATTCTACTTCCTGGAACAATGTAGTTACTTTGTAGCTTGCCTGTAAGTGACTGGTCTAGTCATTATCATTTTAGCACACAGCAACTCGCTTCCCAAGGACGTAGGCTGCTGGGGAGGAGAGGGGAGTGGACACACCCACACATACACAAACACAGCACGCAACACCCTGGACATGTATTGTGTTAGGTCTGTAACAGTTGTGGTTCTGTCTGGAGACAGGACAAGAACAGAAAAGAATTATGTTTGAAACAATTTCAATGTTCTTTATTGAATTCTCTTCACAGAAATCTTAATTATTGACTTTTACTATCCATTGGGGATTTATAACGCGATAGATAGCCAGGTCATCACTGAACTGCTCAATGTATGCACTGCATTCATTGCAATATTGGAAAGTCTGCTTCCGGGACTAAATCAATTTCCAGATGGAAACGAGGAAGTCTACGGACTAATTGAGAAAATACATATGGTTATAACATGGGTAGGTAGTTGTAATTTAAAAAAACCCACACTAATTAAAAATAGAAATTGGATATTGTATCCTCATAAACTGTTATGATTATGCTTGTGTCTGCTCTTTGCATTAAAAAGCCAGTAAAACTAAAGAAAGACGTTGATTTAAAATGCCTTGTTTGTACAGGGCAAGCAAGGATTATGGAATGATGTGTGTAGATTTCTGAAGGGGGATACCGTTTTGTGCACTCACTACAAAATCAACACCCTTACGGACATGCACTCATGCATGCACTCATGCATGTATACATGCACTCATGCATGCATGCACTCATACACTCCAAGCACACACAGACACACAGAGTGACATGAATGCTGCAACTGAAAGCATCTCCCTTGCCTCTCATATCATTACATAGGAACATGATTTTAGGGACCATACGCATTCAACTAGTGCAAATTACCTTATCTTGAACTGTCCACAACCAACCTCCACCTTTTGGTTGCAAATTTTTGTAAGTAACATCTGCAGTTTCAATCAAACTACACTAACAGGAAGCTTTTTGGGAACATCAAAATAACAGACTTTACTACAGTGCCTTTCCATCCGCAACATGACACGAGAGCTATCGTTGTACTTTTTATGTGTGTAGTGTTGTTACTTTCAGACACATACCTCTGATGCCAACTTCATTACTGTTTCATCAGCACCAAAGTCTTTGATTACATACACAAATACCTACACGCATCATTGTAAAAAACATCTGTGACATGGAACCAGGTTTAATATAATGGTTCATGTGCTGAAATGTGTCTTTCTATGGTCACAGAAATACAAAACAATTTGAAATGTGATATACGTTTACTTATAATTTAACATAACTTTCTAATTACAGTGCTTCTCTACGTTTGTGTCACGGTGTGCTGAGGGATCGGAGTCACTGCTCGGAATGGTGGGAACCTCCTTATCGGAAATTGACTTGCTGTTGCCCACAAGACGTGCTGCTTGGACCATTCCAAGGAGTATCAAATGGTGGGAGAACATAGTCAATGGACCATCCTACGGTAATGCCCAATGGATAAATGATTTCAGGATGCTGAAGGATGTGTTTGTCAATCTTGTTGAAGCTCTACGCCCGGCGCTCACTAGAGAGACAACGAACATGCGGCAACCGATTACACCAGAAAAGAGAGTCGCGATAACATTATGGAAACTTGCCACACCTGACAGCTATCGTTCGGTTGCATCACAGTTTGGTGTGGGTGTCTCTACTGTGGGGGTGATTATTTCAGAGGTGTGCAGGGCAATCAATGAAATACTACTTCACAGGGTTATCAGTTTCGCAAGTATGGGTGACATAATGGACGGATTCTCTCGCCATGGATTTCCACATTGTATGGGTGCTATTGATGGCAGCCACATTAAAATTAGAGCTCCTAAAATTCACCCTGAGCATTACGTGTGCAGGAAAAAGTATTATTCTTTTGTGCTTCAGGTGGTGGCAGACACTAATCTTGTTTTTAGGGATATATATGCGGGATACAATGACCTTGTATGATGATTCTAAAATTCTACACTCCTCACCAATATTTCATAGAAAATATAAAGGCATATTTAGACTAGATCCAGTAATTATGGTTGAAGGAGTCCCTGTTCATCCCATACTATTGGGGGACAAGGCATACCCACTCATGCCATGGCTTATCCGATCTTATGATGATGGCGAATCCCCTGCTGCTGACCGATTCATGGTGAGATTCAATCACTGTAGAAATGTGGTAGAATGAGCTTTTGGGTTGCTAAAGGGACGTTTTCAAATGCTGTCAAAATGTGTTGATATGCAGCTTGAAAACGCTGTCGAGGCAGTTGTAGCCTGTTGTGTACTGCACAACATTATTCAAACCAACGGACAAGCACTTGGATGGAATGAGGATGCTTTTCCAGATGCTTCAGACAATGACACTTTTTTACCATCTGTTGGAATGCTTCCAAGGACCTATACATGATTAGGAGTTTCGGTTAGGGAGTCCTCCTGTGCTCACTTTGAGCATGAGAGGAATATGGGGATTCAATGGAGACCGCCGCCACCTCAAAATTGAGAGTACTTGATTATAATTCTCAAAATAAATAACATGGGTTTTTTTCCATATTGAATTGTTTCATTATATTTTAATTATTTATTAAAGACGAACTGTTGGCCTTTGAGGAAAATTTCTTCCTTGATGCAAGCTGCTTTATGTCAATGGCTGTACAAATGTTTATAGTTAATGTTAAGAAGTTGGCTCATGTTTTTCAATGTAATTTTTTTTGCTATTAAATATATTTAAATCTTTATAATGGTCGTGTTTTTTGTTCCACGATCATCAGAGAATTACTGCAGGATTTATTGGAAAACTGCATTAAGAGAACTGTACTGTGCAGTTATTCAATACCACAGAGGGGTTTGAAATTTGAAATGGTGGTAATTTATTTGAACAACAATGTGCTTATGCATTTGGGTGCAGGCGGAAGCTGTTCTACTGCTGCTATGAATATAATTCTTGAAAGCTTGCGTCGTGGGTGGTTGGTTTTTTGGAGTGTTTTTTTGGCAACGTCTGTGTAGATAAGGATGGAAGTGAGAACGAGGCGTGAGGAAAATTCTTTACGTGAAAAATTTGAGCATGGAGTCGCTTTTTACCTTCTTGTCAAACACATAAAAATTTTCCTATCATCTGTGCAGATTGGTAATATGGGCGTGGTAATGAAGTGATATAACATGATAAAAAAGATTCACCCAGAAACAGTACTAAGCATTATGTTAAGCTGCCTTTGACGTTGTGTTTTGGGCTTGGGGGCTTTTGCCAAATACAATTGCGTTACAATTGGAAAATAAAGTTTATAACTACTATGGGGGAGTAATAATAACTGATTCATTGCCAGGGGGGATCTTTTCAAAACAACACCACTACAGTTCTATATCACCGTGGGGATCTCTGTCTCATGCTCTCCAAGAAGATGCCCTGTTTGCACATCCCTGATATTAAGTTAACAGTCACCCACAGGGACCCACCAAATGGTGGTGGGTTAATAAATAATTGTTCTGTTTGGATAAACATCGCTTCCTGTCTCACAAGCGCGTATGAACTCTTGAAGCTAGAGCGGTCTCAGGTTAGTCAATGCATATGTGGTGTGCGCATATTGACCGTGGAGAGACCACAACGAATACTGCTCTCTGCTTGAATGCAATTTAAAATATATAATTGATTTTCAATAAAGACATTATGTTTGAAATTTCTGATTATATTGTAGCATGGTTTATTTACCAACGCCACCTTTCACAACAGCACCTCTCATTTAACAGGTAAATCACAAGCCAATTAATAATTAAGCTGTTTCTTTAATTTTGGAGTAGGCTCTGTGCTCCCATCCTATTGTATTTGCCCACCCGTTCAATGGCGTTTGTAGCATCAATGCTGCATATAACACTGACTTCTGTTTCGAGAACTAAGGGCAGGGAGGGGCGTTGAGAGACGTAATTTGACACGCCCTATTCCACATTTGGCCGCGGGGATGGAGTGTCTTTTCCTCATTGGTAAGTATACTCTGCAGTACTCTGTCACTGCACAAATCCTGTGGTACAAGTTGGCAACCTTTACTAATCTAAATTAAATGTTTATTTTAATACTAGGAGAAGCTATCTGGCGATGTGCGGCATACACGCTGGAGCGTGTAGGCAACATCGTGTTTGTACTGAGGGGGCTCGTGCTGCTGCAAGACCGGCTGGGTAAGTTTGACAGCTGTGATTTTGGCACATTGGACTGCACTCATACAAGGTAGGCTGCATCTATTTAACCTTATATTTTTTTCTATTTCTTATTTAGTTGAATGTGTGGAGCAAGAACACAAGGAGCGGCGGGCAGAGGCGGGGCAGCTCCGTGAAATGCTTCAGGAATTAATCTTGAGGGTTGGAAACCTGAGGGGGGTTGACCAGTAAGGACAACAAAGACAGCTGGGGGCGGGGGGGAACAGTTATTTTCATCCCCGACTGAATATCCCCCACGATTTTCTTTAATCATGTTTATTAAAAAAAAAAAACCACTGTGAAGCAAAACAGAAGAAAAAATATTTAATTTTTATATTTTATAGAAAAGACATTTGTGTATTTGAAAAATATAAAAAAACTTATTTTTTGTAAACAGTTATATTTTTTATTATTACATTTTGTAGCTTTAATGAGTTATCATTCAATAAAAGAAAACCTATTAGAAATATAGAGAGAGTTATGTCTTTATTATTTAAACATCAGCTAATTAATTGTACATATACCTGTATTACAATTTATGAGAAATCTGCTTTACGTACAGGGACACTCTACCACTCAGAACCAAGGTCTGTACTTAGCTGTACGTATTAAGAGAAATTTTTCCATATGTCCATGTACATTTAAGCATGTACACAGAGTACATTGGGGGTTGCAATTTCTAGTTTCCTGTAAATTTGCTTTAACCACAAAGCCTCTCTTTTTCTGATGTGCGTTTTAATCATTAATAATTTTCTTCTTTCCCATACTGAACCATGTGCGATTTGTATGTGAGTGCACTCACTTTCTTTGTGAAATAAATTTACTGAATTATCCCTTGGGGTTGGTTGTGAAATTAGATTACGAATCAGAAATCTTTTAAAACATATTGTGCAGACTCCAAAGTTTCAGAATTAAACTCTGAGATAAATCTATGTACGCATAAGATGGAGTAATTGCGGGTTCTGTCATCCAACTTTACCAATACAAGGGCATAGTATTCGAAGAATGTATGATATGCGCACAAGCATCAGGCATCATTAGGAAGTGGAAGGTAGGGGGACAAACCTATACGGCACTGATGCATAACATAACAATGTAGCAAATAGAACCCATTTTGAAATTTAGGTTATAGACATGTACCCCTCTCTGCATAGGCGGTTGGATTTGTTCTCTTTTTTCTCTTCATAAACACAGTATAGGATTGGAAATAGCAGTTACATAACACGATTGCCACAAACAGTTTTATAGTCGGCTACCTCCATGCTTACCATCCTGCTTTACGATATGTAACACACGTATTTTAATTACTATGGTGGACAACAGGAAACCCAAAGGAGATAAAAAAATTATTAATAATTGATGTGCCTAATCGCCACCGAAATATAACTCCCTCAAAATATTGGCCTTAGTGGTGTACCATGTGCAGACACTACTCTGCATGGGCCTTTTTTTTTTTTTTTTAAGCACAGTCTATAAACCTGTAAATTGTTGTGACAGCAGCTCAAATTTTTTAAATTGTGTGACCCTTTATGCCAATCAAGCCACCTAATATTTAATTTTATCATGGTCACAACGGGATGTGAGAAAATTTAGCTCTAGGATTTTTTTTAAATAGATAATTCAAATAAATCCTCTCAATGGACCCTAATAGGGATTTAGTGTCGGGGCTTCAATACACCCACACCGTAACAATAAATGGTGGCAGATTGTACAACATCTTAACCAAGGATTTATGTCAAACGTGGTTCATTCATTCATTTTATTTATTGGCTCAAGCTTTCGCCATGGCCCAAAAAAGTAAAACAGCATCATTAAACACAATATTAAAACAATATCAAAAGAGGTACAACCTCACAAATTTCAATAGGTTCCAGTGGGGACAGTTTGCCCCTCACCCTCGAATCTATATCCATGTGAAATTTACATTACATTAATTTATGTCAAACCCTACGAATTGACATACAAACTACTAAATAGAATATATAACATAACTCAAATATAAATTTACTTACAAGCTCCACTTTTATCTTCTAATAACACGGCCTACTTTACAACTTATCAACCTCTCAGAGATTGAGCAGCAACACTCAATCCCTGAGACTAATACAATTGTTTCGTAGAGAGAGGTAATATCTTACCCCTCCCAGCGGTGACGATTGCCTGCGATTACTCGCAATTTTGGAATACCATCCAATAACTCTAATTCTTCAAGGTCTACTTCATTTTACCCTTTACGGTAATCACATCTCCAGTTATTATCCCCAGTCACCGTGCCCCCAATTATATTGGGCATGCCCTAATACTTTCTGTACTAATCTTTCATGCCTCCTGCGCTCTGACTTTTGCAGTGAGGTACACAAAAGTAGCTACAGCCCTCAAATCCTCTACCTTAACCAGGCCTAGCTTATATTTTATTTTATGTTCCATATCCCAATACTCTTTTCCTTGTAGCAATGGCGCAATCCAAACTTCTCTCAGGTTTTTATACAGATCGCACTCAAAGAGGATATGGTCTATCGTTTCTATTTTTCCTTGTTTACATATACATTTACGTATATCCTTTAATAATGCATTATATCGGGCATGTATAACTGCTGTCTCGATAAGTTGGAACCGGAACCTAGTGTAATTTCTTCTCAGTTCTTTAACACTTAGGACTTCTAGATAGACTTCCAAACCAAAGGTTTCTTTGATATGACCATACCATGGTGCTGCCCTCCATCCCTTTATGGCAGCCATATCCTCCTGCTTTACTATATCAGACATCCTTTCTCTCACCAACCTTTTCTGTTGTGCCAAAGGCAACTGCCACATCATCTGTACTGAAAGGCCGGCTTTGGCTAAGGAATCTAAAAGAGATCTTAACCATGGATACCCTACCCTACCAGTATATTCCAGCATTTCAACCAGACATAACCGCGGCAGTGCCTCTTCGCTTTGATTAAGAATACGGATCCAGAAGTTTACCATTGCCTGTCTCTTCAAAGATGCTATTGAGACCATACCAGTTTCTGCCCTCATTACGCAGCCTGGTACTGCTTGGGGAACCCCTATAAGCTGCCTAAGGAATTTGTTTTGAGCAATTTCTAGCTCTATTACTTTCTCTTCTGGTATAATTTCTTGTCCATACAGCAGCACTGATCTAACTTTCATCTCGTAAATTTTCAATATCTTAGATGTAGTGATTGCTACAGAGCGCCTTGCCAACGATGTAATTGCTCTGGAAGGAGCTTTTACCTTTCCCACTATATATTTCTTATGCGCCTTCCATGTCCCACTTTTGCTAAAAATCATCCCTAAATAACAGAAGGAGCTCACTTGCTCCAACGATTGCCCCAGCAGATTCCACTTATATTTTGTTGATCTCCTTCCCACCACCATGACTTTTGTTTTAGTTAGATTTATCTCCAATCCTTTGTTAGTGCAATATTCCCCACATGCACCTAACAGCGTATTTAATCCTCTTCTCGTCTGGGATAGGAGCACAGTGTCATCTGCATACTGTAAGATGGGTAAAGCACAGGACTTAATTTTTGGCGCACAGTGGTCTTGTTTTAGCAGTACGGCACTCAAATTGCTTGTATACAAATTAAACAACAATGGTGCCAGTACGCAACCCTATCGTACCCCCTTATTCACCATTATCGGATCTGTAAGCCTATGACTCCCAGGTGCTCTTACTCTTGCCACATTGTCTTCATGTAATTGGACTATTAGAGCCAACAAATCCTTATCAATGCCCATTTGTTCCAGCTTTTCCCATAATTTCTTTCTTGGTACAGAATCAAATGCTTTCTTATAGTCGACAAATGCCAGAAAAAGATGGGACTGGCGAATGGTTACATACTTGTAAACCAAATGCACCATCGTAAAACAGCTGTCTATTACAGAACAGCCTGCTCAGAATCCAAACTGAACCCTTGGGACTAAGTCCTGCCCTCTGGTCCACCTATCTAACTGATTCAGCAATATTTTCCCGTACAATTTACCCACGATTGGAAGCAAAGAGATTGGCCTGTAGCAAGCTGGGTCGTTTACATCCCCTTTTTTAAACAAGGGGACTATTATGCTAATTCCCCATTCCTGGGGAATAGACTTAGACCAATTAATGTATGAAAAGATTTTTGACAGTATTGGTGCCCACCATCCTGGAGCTATCTTGAATACTTCTGGGCACACAAAGTCATGTCCCGGGGCTTTATTAGCTTTTAAACTACTAATAGCTAGCATAATTTCTTCTTCCTCTACTTTCGCAATAAACCCCTGGTCATCGCTAGGCAAATCTCCTTTTATGTTACACCTCCCCTCCCATACATTCTCCTCACCTTCCGTATTTTCTGACAAAAGTTTCCCAAAGAAAGTCTGCCAATCCTGCAATTTCAGGGTTGAAGGCTTAATTGAGCTTTTGTTTCCCCCCAAATCTCTTATTATAGTCCAGAATTGCCTATCATTACCTGTTGCTGAGGCTACCTTAAGTTTTGCCCACATCAGGTTCTCATACTGCTGCTTCCTTTCCCACAGGGTCTTCTTATATATTGCTCGTGCCTCCACCAAATCTTGCCTTGCCATCTCTGATGGAAATTTCAACCACTCCTTATGTTTTTTATTTTATTTCCTTTTCAACACCCGGCACTCTTTGTTAAACCATTTGTTTTCCCTCTTGGGTCCATCATTTTCCTCACAGGAGAGTATATCCTTCCCCAGGTTCCCAAGTACAACCAGTAGCCTTTGTTTTACTTCTGCCCAGACCTCATTTCCTCCTTCTCCTCTCTCTTCCAACATTTCTGCTAACTCACTCCCTTGCAGATACTCCATAGTCTGGATAGCCAATGATGTACTCCACTGCACTCTTCTCTTTCGGGATATCCCTATTTCCACACCCCTCCTACTGTAGCCTTGAGCATTCAAAAACTTTTGGAAATGGACTGCCAAGGGCATATGGTCAGTTTCAGCACGACATAACACAACAAAATCCTTGAATCTTCCATAATGTGAAGGGTCGGTCAACATATAGTCGACCACACTACGACCGTTCACACCTACAAAAGTATATTGTCCTTCACAGTCCCCATGCCCTCTTCCATTCAAAAGAATTAAGTCAAAAGATTGCATTAAATGACACATATCCTCCTTTGTAACAGAGATCTGCTCATCACATGAGACACGCTCCAGTATATTATAAAGGGAACACAATGGTGAATCAAGTTCCAAAATTTTGTTGTTTCTATATCAGGAATTAAAATCCCCCACAATTATAAGGATTGCTCCAGGGAAAGAATCCTCACTAGATTGCACAAAGGCTTCCAATTTATCCCAGACCTTTCCGTCATAATATTGAGACGTTGACGGGGGGATATACACGTTCATCACCAATAAATGTTCCTGTGGGCTTATCTTCCCACAAACTATTTGGGAACCTTTCCCTGGTGCTAAGATCTCCTGCACATCACTCATGCAGTTATCTCTCACCAAGATTGCCAACCCTCCCGAGCATCTGCCCTTGCTCCCATGTTTAGTACCCCCTTGCAAAAAAGCTCTGTATCCCCGCAATGATAGAACCATCTCATCCTCTAACCAGGTCTCCTGTAAGCATATGTCTCCAAGAAGGCTATACAGTCGGGGTCCTTCAATTTTGCCCTTATGCCTGCAATGTTCCATGATAGAAGGGCCAAATATTGGCCCCTACTATCCAATACTGTATCAACCTCTTTCCCAGTTGGTCCAATGCCTCCCAAATTTCCATTTAGTCATTCCTTTCTACTTAAATTCTGAGGAGACTGATCCCTTCCCTGCTCTACCTCTACTTCAATAACATCCGAGCTTTCCCCTACACACGGCATGGCCCCTCCCAACACTTTACTGTTGTATTTGGGCATTCTTACCAGCTGCCAATCTTGCCCACCCAAGCTTGCATCCCTCATATTCCCCTCCACAGGCAACACCTTCGCAGGTTGCCTTAAAGGTATTTGGAGATGAAAACCCCTTTCTCCGTTGGTTCACCCCATCCCATTTTCCATGATCCACAAGAAAGGCACGATCAATAGAAACCCCTCTTCTTAGCAAATATTTCCTTGCTGCAAATATCTCCGTTACTCTTGTTTCTGTTCTGAAAATCAATTTGAGTTTAAGCATCATGGGAGAAGAGCTGACATATTCTACAGAGCTAAACTCAGATGCTCTCACCCTCTTTCTTAATAAATTTGAGAGGTTATTAGATATGTCAGTCAAGGTACCCCAACCTGGAATCCACCCATTGACATCCTTGGTGACAAATATCCATACCGCTGCATTATCAATTTGCCTCCCCCCCCCCAAGTTGGAATCTTTCCTACTGATGAATGTACGTGTCCTATGTTCTCGCGGTATACTAAAGGACTGCCTATTATGGGTAACGTTTTGCTCGCACTGCGGGGCTACCCCCTTTGTAATACAGTCATCTAATTTTACCAAAACCTCTTTTAGTTGGGACTTAACCCACAATAGCGAATTATCTATAGCCGAAATACTATTTAAAATGACTGATACAGTCTTGGCCACCAAAGCTGTTTGTTCTCTTAAACAGTCATTCCATGAACACTGCAACTCTGAAGACATCTGAGTCGGCTTCAATTTTGCTTCCTCCCCCGGCTCTGCGCTCTCATCCCCTCCAGTTTCTTTACATACACGTGCCTCTGCTATCATTTCCGGCACTAATTTGAGAGCTGCATACCGGTTACTTACAGCAACCTTTGGATGTAAACATAGTTCCATTTCCTTCTCCTCCCTTGAGTATTTCTTCGGGGGTGTACAGTCCAACAGGGAGGGTGAGGGCGTCTGTCTACCCCTCTTCCTTTCCATCTGCCTGACCTGTAGGGAAAAAATACCCACCAAACAAATATACCAACAGACCCGTATGTGGGTCCTAGGCAATCACTTAAGTCCCCCGGTGATATAGCAGCAGTTGAAACTAGTCCGGTCAAACAGGCCTGAACAGTCTTGGCCCTGTCTCTTATACACATCTAGATGTGTATAAGAGACAGGTCATTAGGGCAGCGTTCCCGCTGCAGCTCCCGGCTGCTTGCTCTGTTCTCCCCTTCTACTGGGTTCACACGCTCCAGGGCTTCCTCACCCACACCACTTGCTGTTGTCTTTTTAAATCCCCGCTCTGCCGGCGGGGCGCAGCGCTGGCAATCCAGGTGACCCTTTTCAGGTGGGTTGGATGATCCCAGGTGCAACGTTAATCACAGGCGTCTCAGCACACCGCTCCAGCCAGCCCCTTCGTAGCCCTCAGGCAATAACCACAGTCATTAGGGCAGCGTTCCCGCTGCAGCTCCCGGCTGCTTGCTCCGTTCTCCCCTTCTACTGCTGTCTCTTATACACATCTAGGCGGGGCGCAGCGCTGGCAATCCAGGTGACCCTTTTCAGGTGGGTTGGATGATCCCAGGTGCAACGTTAATCACAGGCATCTCAGCACACCGCTCCAGCCAGCCCCTTCGTAGCCCTCAGGCAATAACCACAGTCACTAGGGCAGCGTTCCTGCTGCAGCTCCTGGCTGCTTGCTCCGTTCTCCCCTTCTACAGGGTTCACACACTCCAGGGCTTCCTCCTCAAACGTGGTTGGTCATAATGATGTATGGCTATGCACTAGGATTGTGGTACCTGTCTGGTGAAAAGGAGAACGCTGTAAGCATGTTGATTGTAAGCTTTGTAAGCAACAGACCTCTTATGATCTACAGAAAGTGTACAGCAGACTAAAAATCAAGAACATGCACTTTGCAACACACATTACGTTTCCAGTTTTTGGTGATTGTGATCACTGCATTGCAGAGCTAATACTGTGAAATACTGTTCCAAAGTCATTACTTTGTGTCTCTATTTTCCACACTCATTCAATTCTCCCACCCAGCAAAATACTATTTTAGAATTGACAAAAGATGAGGTATAGCGACAGATAGATTTCCATTGTTGCTAACAGATCATTTGAAATTAATTGAAACATGTAAGCCAGCATCTAGGAACACTCCAAAATATACAATTAAATCTTAAAATGGTTGAACGGTTCTTATAGTCAAGAAAAAAAAATCAACATAACATTACAAGGGGTTCCTTCCACTCCTCTCAATTTCCAAGATTCCTCTGGGTTGTGCGTGGGACATTAAGGCAACAGTTTGGAGATAAACCCCCAGAAAAAACCATTAAAGCGGTGAGAATTAAATCAACCTTTTTTTACATTTAACTAGATTTAGGTTTACTATCTTACTATGTTTGACATTGGTTTTCTATATTGTTCTGCATTTTAACAGACATTATTTTAATGTAAGCAAATAAAAGGGGGTTACCAATGCTGGATCATTTCCTTCAAACATGCACATTCAAAATGTTTTTAAAAATACAACAATGCAAATAACCAAAACAAAAAAGGGAGTATTTAAAGGTTTTCCGTATATTGAACAGAGGAAGCATTGAAGAGTTACAAAACTATTTGAAATTTCGCACAAAGGTACTCTGTGAATAACGCCTGGAAGGAACCGCATTACGACGTGTTCATTTTGCCATCACTTCGTGATTGTCTGATGTGGGGCGGGTTACCTCCACTTCAGAAATGGGTATCTGTTCGACAGGGGGAGAGACCAGAGCGTCAAGGGCACTGCAAGAGGCAATGCAGGGTTGCTGTAAAGCATCCTGTACAACAGACAAAGCTTCGTCGACATTAACTGCAGGAATCTCGTGTATGGTTAGGGAAGTGCGCCGTCATCCACGATCATCGGTTGGTTCTCTGTTCACCCTTTGGCAATTGATTCGAACGCTGACGCAACCCTTTGCAGTTCGAAAATGAATTTATCTGTGGAATTACTGTACAACTGCATTTTCTCGTTATGCTGTTTGCGCATAAGCTCCATTAGCGCATTGTGATTGTTGTTTGTGCAGGTGATAGACTCTGTCATTGCTGCTTTCAGGGAGGCGGATATGTGTCTGACCGCAGCACGGCTCTGCTTTGTTAGCTCACGTGCCAATGCACTTCTGGACTGTGCGCGCTGTCCCCTGAGAGCACGCATTCTGTCACGTGCATTCATTCTTTGCCTTGGTGAAACTGTGGTTTGGCTGGTGCCGGGTGCCGGTTCATCTGTGGACACAAAAGATAATTATGTAAATATTAATATTTATAGACAAATGATTAATGTGTTTTGTTTCAAATTTTATTATTTGTTACTTATTTGTTCTATGAAAGCTTTCATTAAGGGCTTCCTAGTAAATTTAAAACATGTATATACTAGTTTGCATCGTTGTCTTCAGTGTTGTTACTTTCTGTCTACTAATAACACCAAATAAAAATATATTAAAAGACAAAAATAATTATCTGCACCATTGATGTTGCAAGTTTAAATTGATATTACATAAATCTATAGTTTTACCTTCTTCCTCTGTTTCACTATGGTTTGCAGCCAAGTTTTCTACAGTCGTTCTTTTATCCAGCCTCACAGGCCAGCTTATAATCGCTCAATGATGTTGATCCCCCATCGTTGTCAATATTAACATTGGTCTCTGTCACCTCACTTTCAAAAAGAAGAACAGAATTTTCATCTGCAATCAATCCACATGCAGTTGTCTGCATTGCTGGAGTTTCCTCACTAACTTTCCTGCCACCGGTTCTTATGACTCTGTTGCCACAAACAATTGGCACCACAACTTCGCCACTTAAATGTAAGAAAGCGTTGAGTAGTTTTTTGTATTCCCATACCATGTGATCATTACCAGATTTGGAGTTCTGATGCTTTACTTTCTTGTACTCCAAATGAAGAGCCTTGACCTTGGCACGCAGCTGTGCAGCAGTTCTTCGGTATCCATGCTCTGACATAATTGTTGCTATCTCCTGAAACATTTCAAGATTCCTGTATGAGTCACCGAAAACTTTTTGGAAATGGTCCTGTCCCCATATTTCAATGAAAACCCGCATCTCATTACATGACCAATGCAATGGTCTTGGTTGTTGATTTGCTGAATCATCAGCTGAAGACATTGTCCGCAACTGGATCCTCTATTTTCAGGTAGCACTGTTGATGTAATTTCAAATTTAAAGATAAATATTAAAGTATATTTAAATAAATACAAAAATAACAAATGTATAGATGGTACATCTTCATCTGGCATTAGAATGCACTTTTAATAAAATATGGGTACCTAAAAATTAAGATCTGCAATTTGAACTAAATATTTACTAAGTAGTGCGCAGGTTATTGAAGATATAGGGGTCTTGGAGTCCGCAAACTATTGAAGAAAGTGGTTGGGTGTGAGTCCCGGGGGTGTGGAAGAGAGAGGGTTATTGAGTCCAGGGAATGCGGTGGTCAGAGGGTGGTTGTCACTCCAGGAAGTGTGACTCCAGGAAGTGTGGCAGAGGGTGGGTATTCGGGAGTCCAGAGAGTACTTTAGAGAGAGGGTGGTTGGGAGTCCAGAGAGCATGTAAGGGAGCGTGGAGGAGAGAGGGTAGGTTGAAGTCCATGGATTGTAGCAGAGAGAGGGGTTTAGAGTCCGGGGAGTGTGGAAGAGAGTGGGTGGGTGGGAGCCCAGAGAGTGTGGAAGAGTGTGGGTGGTTGGGATTACAGGGATTGAGGAAGAGAGTGGGTGGGAGCCCATGGAGTGTGGAAGAGAATGGGTATTCGGGAGTCCAGGGAGTGTGGAAGAGAGTGGGTGGGTGGGATTACAGGGAGTGTGGAAGAGTGTGGGTGGGAGGAGCCCTGGGATTGTGGAAGAGAGTGGGTGGGGGGAGCCCAGGGAGTGTGGAAGAGAGAGAAGGGATGGAGTGCAGGGAGTGTGGAAGAGAGTGGGTGGGAGGGAGCCCAGGGAGTGTGGAAGAGAGTGGGTGGGAGGGAGACCAGGGAGTGTGGAAGAATGTGGGTGGGTGGGATTACAGGGATTGAGGAAGAGAATGGGTGGGAGCCCAGGGAGTGTGGAAGAGAGTGGG